>JWHW01001468.1:77978-92229 GCA_000931545.1 Papilio glaucus
AATCAGATGAAATCAGACGAAACGCAGAATACTTCTACTTCACGCCTGTTTTCTGTGAGGTCGTGGTATTTCACCGGTCGAGCCGGCCCATTCGTGCAACAGATGTTGTTGTTGCGGGCTCTACCACTGTTACACATCCTAGGTCCTGTGGAACTTAGCTGCTGCTCGTTTGACCCTTATTATATAAAAAAGTGAACACTGTAATCGAAAATATATCCTGTCGCAGAGAATCACACAGGATAGAAGAGGACGATAAGTAAGGCCATAGAGAGAGGTTGCGTGCTATTGAGGAATGGACAGAGAGCAATAGCCATAGAGAGAAAGTGTAACTACAGTCTATGCTTTATTTTAATAATTAATCATGCATACATCGGAGCAAAAATAATTACTAAAAATAAGAGGGTACTTCGTCAGTAACTATGACATTGGCAGACAGGTCAGACACTTTAGCCGTATCCCCCTCCTCCCGTGACCATGAGCACTGGAAAGTACCCGAAAGGTCAGGAACAAAATCGTAAAATAAACGCGATAAAATCCGTAAAATTAGTTTTATTCCAATAATGGAATGAAGTTTAAGTAACATACTACAGTTCAGTTGATATATCTATATGATTTTAATAGTCACTAATTCTTTCGATTTTGCGACGATGAATGACGTACTATAATGCCTTATAACGCAGTAAAAAATGAATGGGTATCGTTTGTTCTTTTATATTTGCTGCAATGAAATACATTTCTACTACACAAAAATCACAAGAGTGTTAGTTCGGAAGATTATACTCACTATACGTTAAGCCGGATTATAATAAGAAGAGCTAAGGGTGTTGATGAAACTCTCACCTGTCAGTCTGTTATAGCAGGACTTGTGCATCTTGCCGGAGAAGAGCTCGAGGCCGATGATGGCATAGATGATGATGACGAATATGACGAGCAGCGCGATGTGTAGCAGCGGCACCATGGCCTTCAGAATTGAATTCAACACTATCTGTAAACCTAGAAATAGATTATTTATAGTAAGCAAAAACTGTTTTCGAAAGATGCATAAGAAGCTACTAAACAACTGTTAATACTGAGATAATGATTTGTTTTGTCCACTGCTGGACACAGAATTTTCTTTGCCTTCATCATATTTGGTCCTCCACTTTCCGCATCCTATAATATCCCACTGTATTTACGTGGTTATCTGTCTAGAATGTGGTTGCATTACAATTCTTTTTATCGTTATTGTTGCAATAGTATTCTTGTTTTCTTTGTCAGCTACTACTGTTAGAATCATGCCCTAAACTACTCACTGGGTACTCCGGAGACGAGCCGCAGTGGCCGCAGCACTCGGAACGCTCGCAGTGCCTTCACGTCGAACGCATCCTTGAATATGCTGGACAGCACCGTGCTCACCATGCTGCCAATCAGATGCAAAAGTGTGCATTAGTTAAACATTCACATACTTCTACCTATTGTTCATAATACTAGCAAGAAGTGTTAAATCAGAGTAAAGACAAGAAATACATAGATGCAAAGGAATATTTTAAATAGATAAAAACTTGTGAAGACAAATGAGTACATCATAGATTTGGCTAAGTTGAGTCAAGTCGTAGCAAATATGATAAAAACTATTATTATCTGCTAAATATTCTGTTGTTTGAACGTTGTTCTAAAGGTTTCGTAACGGTACACAACAGTAAAAACTATGTATGCTTAGAAACATGTGAAATAAACCATGAATTCAGCAGAAACAGATGGGAGTTCCAGTGTATAAACCTACCCTATAACTACTATTGTGAAATCTAAAAGATTCCATCCGTTTCTGAGGTAGGAGCCAGGGTGCATCACGAAGCCGTACGCGATGATCTTCATCACGCACTCGCCCGTGAATATCACCAAGAAGATGTACTCGACCTTTTCCTGAAAATATTTGAAAAATATAATCGCATTTATGATTTCGTATAAAATTCAAAACATAAACAATTCTTTCAAATTACTTGTAGTACAGAGTCAGCTAATCGTTTCCAAGAAACATTACATCGAATTTATAAAATAGACTTGTTTTACTTCATAATCATATTAATTAAAACTAAGAACACCAGGTCTTTGATCGATGAATTGCTCTGAATCATTAATAATAAACATATTTGTGCATTGAAAACAAATGAGCACTGAAACCAAAGACGGTAGTATAGAACTTACCAAAACAGAGTTTGTGTAGTTGGAGTCGCCACTTGGATACGGCGTATAAACTGCGAGTGCGATGCAGTTCGCGAAGATGGTGGTCAGGATCATCCACTCGAACGGTCTGATACAGAGTTAAGGAATCATAGATGGTTTCCTTTTGAACTTCTATTCTACCCATTCTACAAAATATTCTGACACACAGCCTAAACTACTGGACTTAGCAGACTTAATAAACCGACTAGATCTAGAACTGTATATACTTCCTAATTCATTTGATGCACGGCTTTTTAAAATATATATATTTAATAAGCGAGAATTAAGAATGGATTTAAAAAAAAAGGCGTAGAAATCCAATCTATTATTATTAGTTGAAATGTGGTTGTATGATTCAGATATTTCAGTTTATCCATCTTTTATGTATAAAGTTTAGAACTTCACTGTTGGGCAGAGCTACTAAACGTAGATTCATTCGATATATTACTGTCACCAATACGTAACCAGTCAGGCGCGTGACTATAGTTGCATATCTTATTCTGGAGAGAGCTGCATCCAGCAGGAATACTTCTGTAGGTAGTGAATGGATATATGGATAAATGTTGAAATAAAATCATCATCATTGAACTGTAAGTCGTAATAAATCCATTCAAATGTCAATAAATTTTCTCACGTCGAAAGCAATCCAGTATTGTGGTATTTATACACTGCTACCTTGCCGCTAAATCTCCTCAGTAGCGGGGGAGTTACGATCATTGTTTCAATTATTGTGTAGTAATGCTTTAGTGATAGCATTCGTTGTTTTTAGGTAAAGATGATCACTCGCTGCTGACTCATTCGTTGCTTTGAACGCAATGCCAAGTAGTATTCATCATAGAGTTTCATCATTATAAATGATTCTTGGATTATTCACCGAAACTGTTTGTGAATAATAAAACAGTCGATCAACGATCGATATCGGGGAAAGAAAAGATGTGTAATCCACGAAGTCTGCAATTACTTATGATATCATGACCAAAAGAAAGTCAGGATTATGTGGGATTTACGTTTGGTAGGTTGGTTGTAACACGTTGGAAGGAAATCTGTGATCATAAGATCTCTTAAACAGGTTCCAGGCATTTTAGATGTTATGTTGCCACAATTCTGGCGATCTACGAAGAATGTTGTTTTCTTTCTGATGGTGGGTCTGGTTGTCCTTAAAGAGTCATAATCTACTTTAAAGGTTTCTGAGTTTATAAAGGGAGACAATAGTAATGCAAATGGCACGCCATGTAGTAAGCGGGTAACGGCCTTAGTACACAAATAAACAACATGATAAAGAAACGACTGGCCGCGCGCCAAGCAATCCCACAAATGCATGAATGGGAAACAGAGGTATTTGACGTTTTGATGCCAGGAAGTGTTACTTCCTTTATTTTATTTTACAGCTAGAACTGGCGGACGTAGCATATTGTCTTACTTGCCTTTGCCCGTTATTTTTTAATGGAAGAATATGACAAACGAGACGATTTCGTCAAAGTATGCTCGTCACGCTGGCACCTTGTGTAGATTTTATGGCGTGGCGTACACGATGAACGAAGATTTAAATCCCTACATTTGACCACATAAATATTCACCATCGAAGAATAAGGAACTTTCTTTTTGTAACGCTGTGGATTTTACTTAATTTGAGGGTGCAGAGTATCTAATGATTTAAGTCTTATTTGATTCATCGATTCTCAATGCAATCTCAATAAGCTCGGTAAAAAGAAAATAGTAATTGCCATTTATCTATCTCTCTCTACCCCGTAAATCTATACACAACCCAACGGTCATGAATCTCAGCCATTTGATGATATACCTTGTATCATTGCAAGATATGATTGTTGTAAACAAACAAACGTCGTTTACTATGCATGACGGCCTTTATACTTTCATCGGAATTGATGTAATTTTGTGGAAATCGTGAGTGTAAAATGTAGTGAAATTGTTTAAAATAGATAGCTAATGCTATAAGTTGATATGAGAAAAAGTTTCTTATAGAAAATATTTTGGAACTTACGAATTTTATCGTAAAAACTTTTGTTTACAAAAATCACATCTCGTTGTGAAACAAGGTGCACATACTCTTTCTTGGATTTGAGAGCAAATATAAATTTATAAAGAAATTTCGTTGCTTGCCTTTTGCTTGCTGGTCGATTTCTACTTACTGCTGGATAAAATTAGATATATATTATATACAATCAATTAGAGATACAATTTAAACTGAACACTGAATGAAGGCGCTAAAGGCTAGAAATTTCTGGCGGTATGAATGTGTATGTCCAGTTATGAATGTCTGTCATCTATACTAATATAGTAAAGAAGAAATATTTGATAGTTTGTTTGCATTGAATAGGCATCGAAAGTACTGAACCGATTTAAATAATTCTTTCACTGTTGGTAAGCCACACTATCCCCGGGTGACATAGGCTACATAATATTTTCAAAAAAATTAGGGATCCTTACTAAAACTCCAACGCGTTACCCAAGGTGTAAAAAATTACCGAAAATATTCTTTACTTTGAAATTAGGGCAATTTGTATAAACTTGTCCAACTTAAAAGATATAGCATAGTTTTTTCTTTTTTAGTGTTACCCGTGGGAACCGGGGCTATAGCTAGTTGTTTACAAAATTGAAGATATTATGTACAATACATACATTTGTAAACGCGGTTGACATTTTAGGTCACGACAGATTGTTCGCGTTACTGCTGACAGCGCGCAGCTGTGCACGACAAACGGACAAACGATATTTTGATATAATAATAAAACATTTCTCGCTACTGTATAACGTTTGTGAGCCAGGCAAAGGTTAGCATAATCTGTTTGATTTCACTTTTCTAGATATTTTCGGATCAAAGTGACAAGTGAAATTTCAATTTTGAGATTGCAATCAGTCTACAATATTTAATGTAAATTTGGAAATGTTTGTTTGTTTGTTTTAACTTAACTCTGACACTACTGAACGGATCTAAGTAATTCTAGCATCATTTGATCATGCTATTTTTTAATTTCAATACCAGTGGTAGAGCCTGTAACATCTGTTACACAAATAGGCCGGGTGAAATACCACAACCGTGAGGCTGTGGTATTTCACCCGGCCCATATTTCACCGTTGAAGTTCTGTGAAGAAGACAGGCCTTAAGTAGAAGTAATAGACGTTAAAATTGATGAGTGAGGTGCCGGAGGTCTAACTGTGGCACTCTTTTCCTTCCCATCCTTTTCTAAAATTGAAAGAGGATTCGAAGGGATGGATAAAAAATATCCCTTTTTCCTTATTCTGTCCATTAATAGGCAACGCATCAACTCTCTGCTTGTTAGAGATGACTATGTGTAGCGTCAGGTGAATTGCTTCATCGCAAACTTCTTCTATAAAAAAAAACAAGGGTTGGACTTGAAATAAATTCTAAATCTTCTAAGTTCTTAACCCGTGACGCAAAATAATCCCAATAATTGAAAATATGATAAACTAAGTTCGATACAAATAGCCAGTTGTGCATAACTTTACAAAATAAGGTACACATTCTTCAGAGTATGATTTCGATTATCAGAAAATCCAAGCAGATGGCTCAGCCTAAATAACTTATCAACACTTGTGTTTAGTAACTCATAGCGGTGTAAAAACACGGAACTTTCGCAAGTCACGTCATCAATATGTTAATGGGTTATATATATCTGGGTTATATCAAAAAAATATAGTAAACATAATAATAGAGGAACAGCACGCAATGCGTCGACGTGATTGAACGCGTGCATAAATTATGAAGTAAGCGGATTTTTTGTATATTAATTTAGGATTCCACTAAGAGTATGCGTCGTCGATGAAAAGATTCGAAACCCAAGACCACGTTGGCGTTCGTGGCTGCCACCATTAACACCATCAGCTATCCTGTTATTTTTTTGTATTAAAAACACTTGCATATTTATTTCATTTTTATTAATTTTATGCACCCTTTACTTGGATTATTAAACAAACATAACTATTTTTTTTCCGTGTGCCAGTACTAGTTGTTTTTGAAAAAATAAATTTAATTTATAAAAAACATTCACTAAATAACTTGGAATTATAGAATGCCAATAAGTTGTTGTCGGTTGCCATGGTAACACCATGGAGTTGGTGTCGCTTTTGTTTGTTTAATAATTCACTCTCATCTATACAGATAAATAAGGTAAAAACAATTAATGTAAAAAATATAAATATAAACTTTTATTCTGCGAAGTGATTAATATGTTTTATTTGATTTCACGCGGACGAAGTCGCGGGCTACAGCTAGTTCAATGATATAATACAAAAAGTAGCAGATATGTCATTAGCGGTCGAAAAGTGAAGACGAGAAAGCGTCCAATTGGAACGCCCTATCTGTAGCTTACGTCATGTGTTTACATTTACGCTTATATGACAAACGCTAGCTGTCCTTATCCGTAATCTTTTTACACCATTTGACATGTGTGTGATGCTGTCACTGTCTTTGGCACACTTTTGACAGGTGATTTTGTAAAAGTATAACATGGTATAAAATATCTTACTCGTAATTTCTTCCCAAACGCGCTAAAAGTAAAATTGAATTTAAAGTTCTCTTGTATTACACAAGACACGCAGGTGATCAATTTATTAACGGTGCTAATCAATTTGTGGAGCATCGCGCGAGTTCGTTGGCAGCGCGCCCGCAGGTTGGATAACGCGCAGGCGCAGGTCAAACAATTGTGTTGCCGACTGAACATTTGAAAGCTTTAAAATGTCAGTCGGAAAGCAAACACTCTCGCACGTGTTCTTTATTGCCTTTTTAACAATAATTTTAACAGAATACGCTTTAAAATATTCAGCTATATGTAAACATTAATATTTTAATTTGATCTTCTGACCTTGACAAGTTTACTTCTCTAGGAATACAACACTCTTAGGAATTTAATCTGATTTATTTACATGATACCTAGATATATAATAAAAAACCGGTCAAGTGCGACTCGGACTCGCACACGAAGGGTTCCGTTATCTATAAAAACGACAAAAACATCAAGTCTGTTGTATGTGAGCCCCCTTTAAATATTAATTTTATTTTAATTTTATTATTTATTTTTAAATATAACTCAATATTCAGTGAATATTTAAAGCGTCTACCTATTACCAGTTGTAAATCACGTTTGTTTTATGGGAGTACCCTTAAATATTTTATTCTGTTTTTTAGTATTTGTTGTTATAGCGGCAACAGAAATACATCATAAGTGCAAATTACAACTGTCTAACTATCACGGTTCATGAGATACAGCCTGGTGACAGACGGACAGCGGAGTCTTAGTAATAGGGTTCTCGTTTTATCCTTTTTTGTTGTTTTTTTGGGTACGGCACCCTAAAAAGATGTAAATTAAAATAAAAAAAGAAATAGGCTTAGTTTTCCCGAGTTAAATGAAAGAAATCCCAAGAAACGAGGGAAGTTTTTCCTTTTAATCGTCTAGAATGTCTAAATTTTCGTGGAATCACTAATTTTAATTATACTAAAGAATGGCGGTATTAAAAATACCAGTGTGTGTGTGCGCGTAGATTTATGAGTTGAGAAGCGAGAGAGGTGTGCCAGGACTGTGCCAAATGGAAATCCATAATCTTTACCTAAGTCTATTTATATTATTTATTTTTAAGTATAATGTGTCTCAATACTTTCTATTTAGAATTCTTTTCTTTTCTTTTTTTTAAAAGTAAACGAATAATAAATAATAATAATACAATAAAATAATAGCTAGATGAAAGGTAAGAATTTGATTATTATGTTATTTCGATGGCAGTGAGCTGAACGAAATGTTGGCTCCGTTTCAAACGAACGGCTACGACCTAATAGCGACGGATTAAATAATTTTGACAGCGCGCATTCGTTTTTATTATAATATTTTGTGACTTGATTCATTCCAAATCACAAAAGATTTAATAAAACTTAATTATTTCATTTATCTAGATTAACAGTATCACATAGTAACAATTCAGTATTACTAGTACGTACGTAATTCCAGTAGAACAATTCCTACCGCTGAGTTTCTCACCATCTTGATGGTTGCATTCACGCGGTTTTCGCGTAGTTTTCTGCCTCATACAACCGCGTTGTGGAATGATCTGTCGCCAGCGGTATTTCCAAACCAATACGACTTAGGGTACTTCAAGAAGCGAGCGTACTCCTTCCAAGGCTACGCGTCTGCAGTTTCTCTGATATTGCCGATGTTTATGGGCGTCGGTGATCACTTATATTAGGCGACCCGCTGCTCGTACAATGCTATACAAAATACAATACTTCTCACGATTATTCTACATCTGAACTGCTGCTACCTCGACTCACAAGCTGGAAATACATATGGTGTAGGATTCTCGTCTAGGTAAGTCATAGCCTAGGTACGCATGCTCGTCGGTTACGAGTACTCTTAATGCCGCCTTTCTTTGGTATGGCACCAATCTGGTCGGTGTACGTACGTTAATACCTATTAAAAAGGATACTTCCACTCCACTATGTCAATGCAGAGTTTCCTCAAGGGATTTTTAAGGGTCAAACAGAAGAGGGCTCGCTTGGGTCGCTCCTGTTGGACTTTAGGCCCTCTCCGCGGCGGCTTCCTTGGGGCGACGGGCACTGGGATTAGGGGCCCGGTTCCGTCAGGTGCGGCCGGCGTTACTGGAGCTCCCGGCACCACAGGCGCCGGTGGCGCTGGGGGCTCTTCTGTACTGGTCTCTGCGACACTCATCTTGATCTGTAAAAGATTTTATTGTTAGTTCTTAACGCAAAATAGGCTTAAAGAGGTTTTGTAAACCATGGCATGCACGATCAGTAATGCAACGTACTCTATCACTAAAGATTTTGTCTAAGCTTTTATTCGCAAACTTCTTGGTTTGGCAAACTTCTTGACAAAACAT
Source organism: Papilio glaucus (assembly GCA_000931545.1). Taxonomy (NCBI): domain Eukaryota; kingdom Metazoa; phylum Arthropoda; class Insecta; order Lepidoptera; family Papilionidae; genus Papilio; species Papilio glaucus. The sequence continues at coordinate 87,048 of JWHW01001468.1, forward strand.
CGCTTTTCGCTTTTGATTCGTACCAAACTCTCACGTCCATAGAGTAGATAAGTAGGCAACTACAACTAACACTGGAATGACATTTAGTACTCATGAACCATAACACGTCGGCTGTGTACAGTGTACAAAAAAGTTTACATCGTGCTTAAGCAAAATTGTAAAATCTTATTTTTTAATTAGCTTTGGCAAGTTTTTTGACTCTGGCATAATATATTTATATTTTTTATTAGAAGAGTGGCAAAAATAACAACATAATTTTGTAAATAATAATAATGACTGCCAAAGACTATGGGAGCAAATACTCATAGAAAATGTTTTTATCTGTTCAAGTGACAAATTGTTTGTTTTATGCAGTTCTAACATTAAACTAAATTATATTGTTAAATCCCGCTACTGCTTATTCCTTGTGACACGCGCGCGTAGTTTTTACCCGAAAATTTCTCATACTTTACGGCACGTTCCGTTTCGCACCGCTTACGTTTTTAGCCGAATGATTAATGCTGGCCTCCCGAGAACTGGAAGTGTTGTCAGCTCAAATTTATCGATTACCCAACAAATAGGGAGTGACAATATTATTAAATGGTAACAATATTAATAAACATATGTTTACGTTAAAAAAATGTGTGACAGTGTTGGTAGGATATGTCTTGCACGAACTCGATCAGGCCAGATTGTAGCATACTAAAGAAAGTCAGTAACCATAACCGATAAGCATGTATGCGTAGTTATGTGAATTTAGAAGCAGTGAGAGTAATGTGCCGTGCTAAATATATATCAGTTTCCTCTGCCTACCTCTCTATGTTACGATTGATAATGACGTTAATAATAATAAGAAGAGCCTATCCCATTTCTGAATATTATAGCTTTCCGACTGCCAACAAAGGAATAGAAAATTCAACTTCCAATGGGAGCAAAACTGTTAGGAAAATCGAAACCTATCATCCGCTCCCCGTCCAATTCTCTTGTCCTTCCCATCCTTTGTAGGAAAGGATGAAAAGGGGGAGGACATCGGGCCTCCTGCACCGCACTTGTCAAACGAAACGCAAAAGCATAAAATACTCCTACTTCATGCCTGTCTTCTGTGAGGTCGTGGTATTTCACCGGTCGAGCCGGCCCATTCCTGCAACAGAGTTGTTGTTGCTCTACCACTGTTAAAATAAATCTATATGTACATATATCTATAGATAAAATAGACGCGTGAGTTGCCACGCATCACTTTTTAGCCAAAACTACACACCCCAGAGCAATTGTGATTGTGGGTCGTAGCCTTAACATCCCCTTGTGTTACTATGGTGGTTGCTTGTGGTTTGTAGGGGTGTAAAAGATGCCAGGGTTGAAAATGTCTTTTTAGATAAAAGTTATCAATAAGAATATAACCAGCAAATACTTGCACCTAGTTGTATAGAAGAATACGGTAGTGCTGAAGCTATTGACGTCAAAATGTATAATATGAAGTCGGTCGGTCGGTCGGTCGCAGTCGGTACCCAGTTGTTTTATATTTACATTTCCCCGAGGCCAATGACTATTACGCTATGTTCTTGACATTGCTACAAATATTGGTCAACGTCGCGAGTGAGATAGTTTAAAAATAAATTTGTATTCCTGATTATATATTTCCTCATTTTATTTCTGTCTATTTTCTATTTCATTATTTTTAATTATTACATACCTCAGTGTCCGTAGAACATCTTGACGACGGAAGCGACACCTAGTGATCTGAAGATCTCGAGAAATGTTTTTTAGACTTTTTTTAATAAAAAAATAATATTAAACGTTTAATATAGTTATTATCATTGTCGTTTCCTACTACTCCCGCAACCTCCACCACATCAAAGATCTATCTCCAAGAGGACCTACGCGGCGTCGACCTGTACGTGGACTTTTCTAGAACCTATTCATAGACTTGTCTTGAGACACTGCGGCAGATGTTAGGACGAGAGGATGTCTCTTTTTTATAGTAGAATGGCAAACGAGCAAGCGGTTCACTCAATATCAAGTAATCTCTACCCATAGAGTTGCCTTTAATTGACAGTCGAGGAGATAAACAGAAAACGGTTAACCACCGTCAAGTCCTATTCCCTTTCCCATCCTTCTTATTAACAAAGGATGGGAAGGGAAACGAAGAGAATCAGGTCTCTTGGGACTTTCTGACCGCTACCCATTCCAGTTCGGCGATTGACCTTCCTGAAGTTAGACCGAAGCTACATTAGAATGTATAAGCAATAAATACATTTAAATTAGACTTATCGTTTTATAAGCTTAGTTTCCTTAGAGTTAGTGTTAATTAAAAACAAAATTAACTGCAGTTTCTTTATGTTAAATAAAATTTGTTGCTTACATTCAAAAATGAGATTTACGAGTTTGTTTCGTGAATTTAAATTCATTAGCGATGAGATATTTACGTTTCAGTTGAGGTTAACGACATCGTGAGGCAACGCGGAAGATATTGGTTAGATTTATGTAGCTTTTATACGTTTTTAGAAAATCCAATTTTAACCCATTCGATCCTAGGTTAAAAGCTTAGCCTAGCCTTACAATTCTTGTCCTCATATGCTTGCAGGAAATCACCCGTCCTTTTGGTTGAATCTTTTCTTGATAAAGAGTTTGTAATAAAAAAAAATTGAACCTTTTTAACCAAAGTAATTTTAGTTTAAACAATTCCCGAGGAGGGTTGGCGTCAGGCAGGCAGCAACTGTAGCCAGAAAGCCTGTACAGTACGGACTACAATCATACTGTGCCGACCCCACATTAAAAGGGCAGGGAGATGATGTAATTATAGTTAAAACATTGAATTGAAAACTGTACGTTGTTTAAAACCATACCATTATCCAAGTACAAGGTTCTTAATGAAGGGCGATACTATCATTAATTTTATATTATGTATCAACATAAAACATTTCGCGGAACGATCCAACAAGTTGCCGTAACATTAATGATGCGTTCAACGTGTACTTAGTTAAAACATTTAACAACCTACAAGTTAATAATGTTTGGATGACTAATTATAATGTAATGTTGCCAGCCTTTAAGATGGGAGGAGTAGGAAGGTAGAAGGTTGAGGCATGTATTTTCTCCAAAGAATTAAGCCCGACACACCGCAGAAGTAGCACCCGTAACCGATGAGAGCGTAGATGCATGGATGTAGAAGAAACGAGAGAGGTGTGCCAGGATCGCGCCAAATGGAAATCCATAAGCTCTGCCTACCCCTCTGTGTTACGGGTGAGATTGCATCATCACTTACTAGGTATACGCTTTGGTTAGACAGGTCGACAAATCGAATATTATTGTCAAGGTGAACCGCTGATCGAATTTTCTAGTGGTGAGAGTTTTTAAAATTGCCTTAGTAGTTTTTGAGTCCAGAATTAAGAAATAATTAAATCTCTTGTGTTTATCTTATAAGTAAGAGGAAAATTTGTTTGTTTGCATTGAATAGGCTCTGAAACTACTGGACCGATTTGTAAAATTCTTTCACTATTAGATTCCTACATTATCTCGGATGAACATAGGCGGTAAATTATTTATATATAATTTTTGAATTTTTTGTTAATAACCCGCTAAAATTATTTGTCCAATGTTAACATTATTGGAACACATCTGTTCTCAAAATTTAATAGATCTACATCTAAGATACACATTCTTCTATCACTGTTAGGCAGCAGCTATAAAAGTGTGCCAGGACAACACTGTTTGAAAACTCGAACACTATAGTTTGTTCCACATCAAAGTGGAATTTTTGTAAACAAAGGTCACACCTTACCTTTTATGTTAAAAGTTGTGAATTCCATAATATTTTTGGAAAAACAACTTCACTTCACTTTATCTTACGATTTCCATAAAGTTTCCGATGAAAGTGTGTAATGGCCGCCATGTCAAGTAAGTGACATTTGTTTGTTTGCAAAAATTCCATTTTTATGTGGAGGATGCATTTAACACATTAAACTTTCAATGTTTTGTTGCGAGGAATAAAAAAAGCTTCCTCGTTTTATTGAAATAGCTACATCAATTAGAGACTACACTTTTCAACACCCAACAAATATACACAGATTATCTTTGATCTTATATTTTGTTTTAAATATCCGCTGTCAGATTAAACGCGCGCTGTTATCTGTCAGTTAAATAAAAAAAGAAAAATTGTTTATGTTTAAAATATGAACATTGTAATACATCAGAGGTGAATTATTTTCTATAATTTCAAAGATCACATGCCGAAATAAAATTTAAACTGGATGAAACCCTCATATAAAATTAGCCGTGACAATATGTCACAGTTGACAAGTCAATTGCCGCCCTTTTTACTTTTTCCTCATTTTACACCCCTCTTCCGCAGCCAAAAGCTCGCGGTGCATATGTAACAATTGTTATTAATGTTTATGAGTCAAACATTATCGCATGACGATGAAATTTGTTAATTTTGATCGTTTCTTATTAAACAAAAAATAAGCTACCTAACATATATATGTTTTGTATTATTTATTCCTCGATTTATAAAAAATACATATAAGAAAGTCATAAATAATAACATGAATTAATTCAAATTAAATTGTTTGTACTTTATGTCGCCGTACGTTACGCGGAACGTTAATTTTGGCGGGAAAGCGCATTCCGCCATGTTGTAAATGTCACAAGGGACAGAAATCGTTCGCAAGATGTTTTGTTTATTACGTGAACGGGAACGCACTTTCGGATCATGTTCGAATTGATATTGGCGCCATACCGCATCTGTATTGAGTCAAATTCAAATTGGGTCACTTCCAGTCGACGGGCACCGTGAATCATACTGTTTGTACTGCGTGACTCAGTTTGATTGTAGTTAGTTGTAGCCAGTACTCGTATACGTTCATTTTATCTTCTTCATGAAGTGCCTCTCCGACCGCGGAGTTTGGCAGTGGGTTCATGAAATTTAACTCTATCTTTTGCGAGGCGGAGCTCACTTCATATTCGTATATTAGCTAATTAGCATATTTTACGATGTATGAGGTGTTACTCAGTAGTTGTAAGGTTAAATAATGCTGTATTTGTATACACAGGGCGGCATAAGAATGTATACACAATAACTAATAAGAGCGAATATTATTTTTAATCTAGGCAAAGAATTTTCGTCGAAGTTAGCGTCGCCTTCCGCCTTGTCGTGGTGGTTAGGTTTAGTAGTCGTGGGATGTTCTCGCAAGAGGAATGTTCAATT
>JWHW01001468.1:121919-136465 GCA_000931545.1 Papilio glaucus
TTAAAATGATGTATGAAAGAATATTAGCTCTTACATACGCTAAATAAAAATTCGCGATTACATATATCTTCTATGTTTGTCTCACAATAACCATTTAATTCTTAAGAAACATTAATTAAAACGCATACGCCACTTATTACGTGTTCGGTATGAATCCTTATCCATTTAAATGTGTTAATTATCTAGAGAATTTAATGTAAATTATAATTGCCCTTTGAACTATATCATTCTGACCAATAGTTTAGAAGATATCAAAAGATTAAAAGCGCAACTGAAAATTGCAATAACACGTAACAAAGAAAAGGACATTTATGCTTTTCCGTTGAAGTTTCACTTCTACTGTGTCCCAGCACACACACGGCCATCTGATCTCAAAGTAAGCCGAGCTTGTGCTATCGATAACTGATATACTACATATACTACTTTTGTTTCTTAAATACACACTTAAATAGATAATTACACCCAGACTCAGGACAAACAGACATGTTCATGCACACAAATGTCTGTCCCGGGTGGGAATCGAACCTACGGCCTGCGGCGTGAAAAGCACGTGTCTTACTAACCACTCGAACCTGCCCGTCAAGTTTGTTTTCACATTGAATTGAAAACTTTGTTAACATTCCTAAGCTTTCTTTTCAGGAAGGTTTTTTCAAAAGTTGCGTAAGTTCCAGGAGTCCTTACGAGACGTTTTTCAAAGAAAGTTTATTTGAGATTTTTTAAATTTTCTGTATTGTGAAATATAATAGGGTGTGTTTTCAAAGGCGGACAAAACATTAAATTAAACATACCAATTTAAATATGCCGATATTTTCTATGTTAAATATAGCAGGTACAATAGCAGGTATACGGGTATTGACTATTGATTGTGACAAAGTGTTTACATATTTATTGTAACTTAAATAAGTCAACATTTTGACTTTTTTTAATATACATACATCAATTAATAAACTTCACTCTTAAAAAGCATCTAACAATGAATGACATAAGTACAACGGTGACTTGAAATAATTTCAGAAGTGGGATAAGAACAGATTTTATTTTGAGGCAGTCAGGCTAGATGAAAATCGCAACTTAATAGGTGACGAACAATGGAAATAATATATTAAGAGCTTAGATAAAGAATTATAAACATTTGGCATAAGCGTACACCCGTAAAGGACAGATTATTCAATATGTGAAATATAACCCGATCAATTTCAAATTGGCTGTAAATGGCAATTTGAAACTACTATTTAATTTGGTTGATTAATACTTCTAATTACATGATACCCAATTTAAACTTTATTCCTATTGTTGTCGTCGTTTGTAGCACCATAAATCACTTAATATTATGTTATTTCTTGTACGTTTTTTTACCAATAAACGATTAATTTAACTGGAAATCGTACTTACAAATGGAAGGCATATTTTCGGATTTCCGCTCACTACGGCTCTTGCAGCCTAATACATCATATATTTTTAATCTTATAATAATAATCACGAGCACAGAAATTAATGTTATTTGATGATATTTTACAAATAATTTACAAGTTTTAACAAAGTTTATGTAACCTAACATCTCACTGCGTTGGTCACAATTAAATTGTGACCAAAAAAAGTGAATCTCTGACAAGGACAAAAAATGTAATTGACGTCTTTTTCATTCCTAGCAGAGTTTGTATATTGCGATCTCGTTCATTCGCGTGACGTCATTTGCATGGCAAATCCAGATAATACTTGATCCTAGATTAAGAACATCGATAACCAAAGAGTATGTATAGACTCCAGTGGAGTGTTTTAGGATCTTAACCAATGAAAAAATAGTCAAAATCATACAGTAAATACTACCAATTATATATGTAGGTCTTTTTAGGAGCTTTTTTCATGTCTAGATACTACGAATTGTTTTTAATAGTTTTTTAACCGGACCATAAATGTTAATGAACTAAAGCAAATTATAGAAATGCCACAATGAGTTAGATAAATAAGAAAACTGTATACACTGTCTAGACGCGAATCTGTTTCCATTGTATCACGACGTACGAACTTAAAGTAACAAGCGCGCAATAACGTGCCCTCCCGACTTCTGGAGGTGAGAAGCGTTAAATGATTCAGGCACAATGAACCTTGGCAGTAACAAAGACGAACAACAAACTGGTGTGGGCAGAGTGACTAATTTCCTCGGCATATTTTATTCAAGCTCATTTGCAGTAGCTTGTAGTGCCCTCGCTTCACGCTAGGGTCGTCAACAATGTGTTATATAAATTATTTAGTAATTATTAAGTTTAGATCAAATAGATCGCATTATTCATCCCTAAATAAGTAAATTACAAAGCCATGGCTTAGTCAAAGCTAATGCTTAGCGACGGTCAAGTATGACATTCACTATTAAATAGTCAGCACTTTAGCATTTACTTTCGAAGAAATGGCTATGTCTTAGAATATATAATACTTGGCTTAGTATTAGTATTGATTATCGGGGACTTAGCACTTGCTAAGTATCACTTTGACGTCTCGGCTTGACTATGTCATGTTGACAGTTGTCAGTGTGAATTGAATGCGTTCAAAATTATATTTAATTATGGTGTAAATTTTTTTCTAATAAAATTTAGATATTTAACAGAAAAAGAGCAGAACTCAGCCTATACAGACCTCTTCTCAACCTATAGGATGAGTTAGGGACCTATTCGTCGCCGTTATAGTCTCAAAAATATTTTGCTTTTTTGACCTTATGTAGCTAATATAATGTAGTGGAATGTGCAACAATAAAGTATTTTTCTTTCGTTCTATATTATTTATTTAGTTTTATTTTTTTAATTTAAATTAATATCAATTTAAATTTGACAAGAAATAATCTGATTGTGAACGCTTCCAAATCACCATAGAAAAGTAGAATTGTCGCTTTGGGTGACAGCTACGTACTTAGTACTTTCTAAGTAATTTAGTTTTTTATAGCTAAACAACTACATACTTACAATGCTTGCTCGTGTGCAACCTTCTTCCATAAAAAATCATATTATTCTTAACCTTTAGTCGATCTATAAAGTAAGAAGGACGAGATTTGGTAAAGTTTGTGAAGATTTTTAATAATAATTTTATTAAAAGACTCTTCCCAATTATAGCAGCGAAATAGGATACGCTTTTCTCATGTAAAATTATCTAAGAAAACACCTGCGCCCAATAAAAGTCGGATTAGCATTTCGGCGGTCGGCGCTAGCTTTATACGCGTATCCATCGACCGGGTGTCGTTGACCCTTAACGGTCAAGGGTTCAGACGTTTTATATAAAACCTAAAAAGATATCTTGTTTCTCTGTCTATCTCTAGTCTCGAGCTTATGTTAGCAGTATCAAAACATTTGTAAACAAACTATCGACTCGACCCGGGTTCGCGTGAGCCGTAGAGCATAAACGACAACATTTATGTCTCCTGTCATAATGTTGTACCATTACGTCTTGTTCAACAATCAGTATTTTCAGCCTCAGCCAATTTACACTTCGTCATGATTAAGATTTTCTTAGAAGATAGAAGACAGAAGAGGGGATGACAGGAAAAAGTGTATTTCCTTCTCCTATGTATCCTCTTCCCCGTCAAATTCTCTTCCCTTTCCCATCCTAAACTTAAAGTAAAACTACTGACAGCGGGCCTCCAGCACCTCACTTATCAGACGAAACGCAGTAGTATTAAATACTCCTACTTCACGCCTGTCTTCTCTAAGGTGGTATTTCACCAGTGGAGTCGCAGTCACCAGCAACAGATGTTGTTGTTGTGGTCTCTGCCACTGTTATCATATCAAGTAACGAGCTAAAAAAATTTGTCTTTCAAACTTGTTTTTATTTTTTTCCATATTCGAATATTGAAATCATTTCAATACACAAGCCTGAATGGCCACTACTTCTGACTCTACGAGATGCTACGCGCTACGGGCTACGATATTCGCCCACTCAGCCTGCGAACCTGACCCGACCTAATTGCCCGCTCTGTCGCACCGCGTAGGGTTGTCGCTTCTGATAGAAAAATTTTATTACTATATACATTAATTTTATTATCTTTTTAATACAACTAAAATATAGAGAAGAGCATACATATATTTTACTTGATAGTGATACGCGCACTATCAAAATCTAACTTTCAGGTTTCTTTGCAAAGGTCTTACAAAGCAGTGATTATCAATGACTAATCATAACTTGTGTAATGGTAAAAAGTTTAATGTTTATTCCTTCCGGTTCTTCAGGTTCTTACATTTCAAAAACATTGAAAGAATCGTATTTGTATGGACAAGTATGACTAATAAATTTTGAAGTAAATCAATCTCTTACGATCGCACAACCCTAACACGGTGGTCAGAAGACAGCCTGGATGCACTCTTTAGACCTTTGCCAATGCCTACAATATTCGTCCGTACGTGTGTTTTACTGTAAAAAACTTATTGTGGTTGTACCTTGTTTTAAATAAAAGCACTTCACTATTTTTTGTGAGTAAAATAACTTAAAATCAAGTTAAACTCTTTTGGAAGCCTGCACCGGTGAATGGTACTTAATGAGTACCAGCCGGGCGAGACGATTCGTAATAACGGACATCATAAACGTGATTCAGAAGTGAGATGAGTTCATCAATAAGGTTTTATCCCCTTTTTTGAACGACCTTGCTCTTAGTCCACGCCATGGGTGTTGTCTCGTTTATTTAGGCACTTATGAATGAGAAAAAACAAGAACTTCTTAGAAACGATGAACTTATGATAACAAAAATAGGCGAAAAAAAGATCAAAGACCTATGTTTGAAGGTGGGACAACTATACTGATTATTAACTATTTTTTGTCGATTGATTCAGTATAATACTTTAGTATCAACCGTACTACTATAAGCCGGTTTATTGTGTGGAAGTACGAAGGTAAATGAAGACTCGTTTATGGACACTTGCGGGGAATTCAATCAGTTTTATTAAAACATTTTATCGTAAATTGATAGCACGTGTTTATTGGATTTTTTTTCATATCTGTAAAAAAAATAGCCAGTGACGCTTTAGTCCAGTAGACATCTAAAGGTAGGACCTCATGGCCGTCGCTCGACGTTCGTTTCCAGAAACAAATGATGTGTCACATTTTGATATATATAAAAAATAATTAATTATTCGGGCAAGTTGAAAGGATGAATGAAGAGAGAATAACGAAACAAAATTATATTGCAAAAGCGTAAGTTATCCGTACCCTTAACTTTGGCTATAGGCGCTTCATGTTATAGTTAAGTTAATTTGCTTAAAAAATGTTTTGTTTCTAAGTATTTAATTGTACGAGAAACCTTTCCTTTTTATTCAATTTTAAATATGGCAGCAATTCCAAAGAAGACAATTTTATTTCGTAAGCAATACGATTGAAAACACAGGATAATAGGGATTCTATATCGCTGATCGACACAACTTTAAGTAAATCGTCCTTTTTCCCTGGCAGTCCTTAGGGAGCGCAATGGCCTTAGAAATCCGGAATCTGAGAACACGACATTAAATTAAACGGGTTTGAGAATGTTCGTCATGTATGTTATTTTTATCAATGAACTAGTCAATGTGAGTTATTTGATTTTATAACACAAGCTGAACACCGCGGTTTTACCCGCCGTGCAATTTAATTGAATCGATGATTGTCCAGTGTTAGCTGAGCCCTATTTAATATGGTTGATCATACAGATCTGAGGTCAACTTACATTGGATTTTACGATTTCCACATACAAATTTAGAAAAATCCATAATTAGTGAAATATCTGTGCAAAATTTGTTTAAGATTAGCATCTTTCTAGCCTGGATTCTCAATACATAATCTCATTTTTTCATCCTAATATTTTTTTTCTTTGACATGCGTCCTAATATCTCGCCGCTCCTAAACGATCGGACGAGACAAGGACAGCTGTCTCGTCGAATACAATGCGTGACGTCATTCCTTTACGCCATCCCAAACGACAATGACACGACATTCGATTAAAAGATTAAGTCAATACAGCGTCTGTACTAGTGACATTTTACCGTCTTATTTTGTTCTGAAGCGAAACACAGAGTTCATATTTTATTTTAACATCATCTGCCAAACTAAAACTACTAGATCTAGGAAATTAAATTTGGCACACGGCATCCTTCTATAAGAACTTAACAAGGAATCTTGCTAATTAAACCCCTAAAAGAGCAAAACTGCAATGTGTGACGTCATTCATATAGAAAAGGTTGTAATATTGAGCTAAGGAAAATCTTTTATTCGGCTTATATTTAAAGGTATTAATAACTTATGTATTACATACATTTATATGAATTACTGTATTAGGTTTTTGTTTATTTTAACATGTTATTTGGACTTCTGTTGACTTGTAATTATATAAATGTTGTATTTCTGTCGTTCTGTATCAAAAGTGATGACTAAAAAGGTTATAATAATAAACCCGGACCTATTTAGTTGTAACGGGACGTATTGACACGATAGTCAATACAAACCAGAAAGGGTTGCCTTAAGACATTAATGTAAAACAGTAATGTAAGTTGAAGAGGAAGTAAATACGAACTGATAGGATCGATTAGGGGCGGGGGTTGAGGGTTCATCCCTAATTTATCTCCGTTTATCTCTAAGGGATCGGTACGCGAATACATTTGTACTAATTATTTCTGTAGTAACATATAGACCTACAAAATGGGTTCATTGTAATGGAAACAGTGTCGGATATATCTTATAATGTATTATAAGATATATTTTATATATCTTTTGTACATTTATGGCTTTACTATCTGTATTTCACTTATCAAAGAGTAAATAAATATACGCTCACGCCCGTTACCCAGAGGGGTACGAAGCGATTATGGATTTCCATTTGGCGCTACCCTGGCACACCTCGCTCGCTTCTACATTCATACATCTATACATGCTCGTCGGTTATGGGTGCTCCTTATATCGCTCTTCTTTAGTATGCCACTAATCTTATCTGTACTTAAAAGCATGTTAATCCGATCGTCACTAAACTTTCGCTTCCGCACAGGAAATATTCACATAAACCTTAAATATATCCATAACCCCCTATTTTTAAAAGTAGCATGTGTCTTTTCTTAGACTATAGTTTATCTCTGTACCAAATTTCATTTAAATCGGTTTAGACACACAGACAGAGTTACTCTCCCAGTTATAATATTAAGTAGGGATTATAAAAAAAAAAACAATTTATAGGAAGGATTAAAGTTTGTTGAATGAGATTTAGTTTCCATCAGAAATTTGAGCGGGCCGGCGGAGCGCGAGGCTTGAGCACCGCTGACCTTAATACACGCGATACGCCGGGGGAATGTATTTGTACCAAAATATAATTTATGATACTAACAGATAAGCCTCTTTGTGAAGTGCTCTTACTGCGTTTTATGTTCACCAATGTACGGAATAAAGTTTTCAATATTACCTAAAATCCATCTTCATTCAATTGCCAATAGGCAGGGTAAATTAATTAACAAAATTGTAGCAGGGGACGTCTAAGGAGAACTTATATCGATCAGATTAGTGACATACTAAAGAAAAGCGATATAAGAGTACCCGTAACAGACGAGCTATGCGTAAATGTATGTAGAAAAAGCTAGAAAGGTGTGCCAGGATCGCGCCAAATGGAAATCTATAATCTCTGCCTACACCTTACCTTACGGGCGTGAGCGTGGCATGTTTTAATACATTAAACCCGTAATAAATAGTAACGGAGACATATTTGATACCAAATAATTTCTTCAGTTTACATATAGTTTGATGGAAGGTACCCTGTACACATTGGTACATTGAAAATTAGGAAGAGAAGATGCCATATTTTACCTTCTTCTCCTTCTCTAATAGATTTAAATGAGAAGATTGCAACTACTATCTTCTAAGTAAATTACGAGACCAATATGTTATTCGTTATTTCTCGGAAGTAACTCAAACCCACTTTATTACATTAAGAAAAGACTCAAGTATTTTGTAGTTGGTTACAGACCTAGATAAAATAAATCTTGATTGTATGCAAGAAATAAAATCTGCGACCTATTTAAAATGCACCAGTTCGTAAGCAAGCCCGACTGGAGTACTTCAAGTAAAAATTTGAAAAGTTTTACCTTCATAAATAAATCATCACGACCGACCAACTCTAAAAGGGTAGTTAGAAATTATGTTACTTCGTTCGTTTCTTATTTTTGTCGCTGGATTTTTTCCTATTTGTTTCCACGTATAATAACTTCGAAAAAAAGTCAAAACATTAAGTACAATGGCAACGAAATTGTATATAATATGATAATAATAATAATAAATCAGCCTTTTTTTAGTATGTTTATAGACGCAGGCTTCATCTCTGAGGGAGGGAAGGGGCTGTAACCCGTGGTGGATTACGGCCCCTTCCCTGGCTCAGTACGGGTTGGTGGATGTCACATGTCTTCGAATTTGGCGGTTCTAAGACATGCCGGTTTCCTCACGATGTTTTCCATCACCGTTTTTGGAGCAGTGGTGATGAAATAAATTACACAAAGTAAGCCTGCCTGGGTTCGAACCCGCGACCACTAACTTCTTTTTGGGTAAACGTGTGTCTTTTTCTGTACCCGGGACAATGTGTGTGGTTTTCATGCAATAGATAGCTGATGGATAATAGAAGCTGGGGCGGGTCGCTTGTATTTTTGAAGTAACTTTAAAGTACAAAAAAATTTGTGAACCTGATTACGTCGTTAAACAGTGACCAGAACTGATAGAGCCGCGACTGTTACTTGAATGGCTGTTTAAGTCGGTAAAGTTAAAAGACTCACAGATACACAGAAGTAAAAGATACAACTGCGTTCCGTCTAAAGGCGAGGTGCTGCAGGCCCTAAACCATAATAAAAGCGCTCCCTTGTCTTCAAACAAAACGTCACGCGCAAACGTACAGACAATCAACGCTTGGAGTGGATTGTTCGGCCCCTCATTCTATTTACCACAAAGTTACTTAGCCTCTTAAGCACTAACTGAAGTTTCAAACACTTCAACAAGACTCACGCGGTGCAAATAAACTTACTGATAACTTACTTTGTGCTTAAAATAGGTTTAAATAAGAAAATTAAATGAAATCTCGTTCATATAGAAATAATAAAAAATGTTTCACTATTCCTTAATTACAAGCAACCCTATGTTAGACTAGCATTAGTCTTCTATACATATAAAAGGCGAAGTGTATGTATGTTCCTTGTAGACTAAGAAACGGCTTGATAAATTTCGATGAAAAATTCAGCAAACGTACAAATCGACCCTGCGGGTGTTAGTGTGAAGTTTGGTAGCGATCGGATCAACATAATTAGTGGTGGGCGAAGTCGGGGCGGATCGCTAGTAACCGAGCATAATATAATGTATCTATTGTATTTGATAATAACCACGTTTAAAACTTTTGACAAGCGTTGACCCAGTTTGCAGATGGGATTCTCGAACGTTTCCGTAACGCATGATTGAACAGGTAACATACTGTTGTCCCTTTCACGCATATTATAATTTATTGAATTCCGATGCTTCTTCTCTCTTTCGCTTATTTCAGAAACGTATCCTATTATGGCTATGGTTTCTTGTTTGTTTCATGTCATATTGTTGTTCGGCAAAAAATGATAATATTATTGTATTCTTTATTAATATTTCTTTTTGACAGTCGACAGTTCTGACAATTTGTAAGATAATTAATGTAAGTCGCTACTAAATTACTTGCAATTGTCAAGATTGACAATTGCAAGTAATTCAGTAAATTAACCTTAAATAACGTCATCAAATAGTAATGAGCAATGTGAGTCATAAAAATCGCTTTGAAATAGAAATGAACTGAACTGGACTAAACTTGTGTCCGGACTGGAGATTCTCGGGCTACTGCCGATGAGAACCGGACTAAACTTGTGTCCGGACTGGAGATTCTCGGGCTACTGCAAATGAGAACCGGACTAAACTTGTGTCTGGACTGGAGTTCCGCCGCTCGTTTGCCCCCTTCTCTTATAAAAAAAATAAATTAAGGAGAAGTTACTGATATTTTTATAGAAGAACAACGAGCATACTACTTTTAATGCAGAGAGAATAAATAGGTAAACGCAGCATTAATTCTGTACACGTGATTTTGGTGCTATATTTGATAATTGACTAGAATACATTTCACGATCGACTGCAGTACCAACACTAGGAGTTGAAAATGTCAATACAGCCGGAGCCATGCGAGGCGATGCGAGACGATGCGAAGCGAGGTTAGCTATGCACTTCCTTTAGACACGTTCATAAACAACGCACAGTTAATAGGTAAGCAGAGCTCTTAAAGTCAACAGGGTGACCATACATCTGAGACAATAGAGAAAATCCTACATTTAGAAGTCAATCTCTGTCAATGTTTTGCGCTACTAAGGGACCATATCACGTCAGGTCTTATGAAGCTGATATCTCCTTAATAATCGACACTGTATGCTACTATAATTTGCTCACAGTATCCAATTGATATCAAAGTATTAATATCTGCACGTTTTGTCTAACGATTTTGTCCTTTAGGAACTTGTATTATACTGCTAGCTAGCTGTATCCCGCGGTTTGCAATTTAATATAAACGAAATCATATAACAAATACACGGCAACTACTTTATTAAAAAATATGTTCAAAAATTCACATGAAAACATTCCAAAAACTTTAACCGATTTTTTTTAATAAACTGATATTTAACCAAAAATAACAAAAAACAACTGTCACACATTAATTAAATGTCTGAACTGTTGAAATAGTCGTTAAGTATTCATAAATTTCCTAATTTTTCGCGCAAGTTCCTTTCATAAAAACCTTCTCCTGACAATAGCAAAGAATTAACGAAATCCAGCTGTTCCCGCGTGATACCGTGACTTAGGAAAATAGGGATTTTACATATATAGAGTGCTCGACTGAACCCTGGTTATGTTTTTGACCATTAACTATTACTTGCCTAGTCTCCTTCTCTTTAAGAAAAGTTTCCAGAAAAGGAAACTGTAACTGGTACAAGAAAGTGAATAAGGAAAAGAAGAGAAAAGTTATACCATGGTCACCCTATCCCGGAAAGCCACTCGCCGGGATTCAATCAACATAGGCGATTCCGGGAACAATGCCCCGCTATTGCTTCCAGAGAGCTTTAGATTGCAGCGCACCAACCTCGCCCCGACCTCAGCTTTAAAGCTTTGTACAACGCTACCTATACAAAGCTTTATACTAAATATTGTATCCTAAAATTACATTTAAAGGCAAGTAAACAAATAAGAGGTACTAGAACAATAACAGACAATTTTCTTAAACTGTAATTTTGGAAATATGTATCCATCGGAGTTTAGATTTTAAGCTAGCTTCTGACATAATTGTCTCTTATTTTTCACACAAAAAGTTTTTAGGCGTTCCTTTGTCGGCCAGTAACGTTTCCGTTCGTAATATTTTAAACGTTTACAGTTTTAACTTATTGCTAGCGGCACGATCAAACAAACCTTTTGGGGTAGAATATCAATTAAGGGATTTTATTCAAATATGACGCAATTTACGGAATCAAGAATTTTATAAGTCCACGAATGATGTGACGATGATCTGATAATATTTGCTATGAAGTTACAATTGATGAAAAGAAAATTTTATGGTAGCGTGGGAATTCTTTTTTAGACATTTAAAAAAGCAATGTAACCGGACTGAACTATGACTCTCCGAGGAAGGATTCGAATCAAATCACACCACACTCTGCAAAATCGGTCAAGCAGCTTAGCCTACAGGAAAGTTCCTGTAGGATACATACGAAAACATATACGATTACTCAACGGAAAGTGAACCTGGAAACGATCGAACCCATAAAAGTAGAAAACGTCATATATTTTCGACTTTCATGGGTTTTTGTAGACAAAGGTTTTTAAGTTAAAATTCGTAAATTCTAAAATATTTTCCCAAAACAACTTTTCGTCATATCCCCTTATAACATTAGTTATCCATATTACACAATTTCACTTCACTTTATCTCATGATTTCCACAAAATTACAACATTTCCGATGAAAGTATAAAAAGTGTAATGGCCGCCATGTATGGTGAATGACGTTTGTTTGTTTACAACAATCATATCTTGCAATAAAACAAGGTATAGTGGAGGGCATGGCATAGGAGTATAAGTGGAACTCAAAACAAAAGAAGCATGGATAAAGTTAGCGAAAACTCTGTCAAAGTAATACGGTGTGCATAGGAAGAACGACGCAGAGCCAATAATGAAATGGACTAAAGGAGTAATAAATATGAGTATAAGGTAAAATACCTGAAGGTACCCACGCCGCGGGTCGTGGGTTCGATGCTCACCCAGGACAGACATTTGTGTGCATGAACATGTCTGTTTATCCTGAGTCTGGGTGTAATTATCTATTTAAGTATGTATTTACAAAATAAAAGTAGTATATGTAGTATATCAGTTATCTGGTTTCCATAGCACAAGCTCTGCTTAGTTTGGCATCAGATGGCCGTGTGTGAATAATGTCCCGGGGTGTTATTATTATTATATAAACAATAATACTTATTCATAAGTTTGTCAGCGTGATATAATAAACAGTTTGCAGAGTCTTGTCAATGCCGATTTGGCCTATTTTGGCAAGGGTAACACCGATCGACGGTCTTGTCATCCGCGCAGAATATATCGCGGTGTCGCAAGTGTTGGCTCGGTCCGCAGCGCACTCTCTCCGCTCGGTCCCCACTCCCCACCTACCTCGAACTGTTTCAACTATATAAGTAACATAATACAAGACATATAACTATTTGTTTAATGATTTCGTTCGTTGACTACGCGACGTCTGTTACTGAAAGGGGGGGGGGGCTTTCCTCTCCTCCCCTATATTAGACCTTTTGGAGTTGTGCAAAATAATAAATTATTTTACATTTAAAGAGCTATTAGTGATACTTTAGCCTTTGCTATATAAGTTTATACAGTGGTGACTAATTCACTTAATTCTAAAGTAAATGGCAATTATGTATCTTGCTACAGCTGCTCCCATATACATAATCTAATACATAAGCTGTAGAGAATGAATGAATGGAAGCCTAACTACACGGCGGCCGCCCCGTGCCTAACGAGCGATCGCCGTGCGACGGACGCGATAACAGATTGAAATCTCGACCCTTCTCCTTCAGAGAACGTGAGCTAGCCTCAAATAGGGGCATCTTTGTTAGCGTTTGTATGGATGTCCGCAGAGAAACCCTACATACAAGTAAATACAAAGTACTTCTCTCGTAGAAACTAAATTCAATTTACAAGAAATTTTAAAATTATCATCATTATCAATTAACTAAACGTAGGCTTCATACAATGATCGACAAAAAGACCGATCGTCGTACAGTTTTCTGGATGAAGACGTCATACTCTAAGACACGGCATCAGTAATATACCCTCATCTGTTATTTGATCAGGACTCAGATTATATTTTACATAATATGTACATTGATAAATCGGTCGCAGCTGAGGTATATGGGCCCAGCACTGTTAAATTGTAAAAACCAAATCAAGTTGAACCTTTGCGTAATTCGCCGTTGGCGATTCTAGGGCTGAAGTTAAAGTGGACGTAAATCGAACTCTAGTATAACATTCCGTTGTACCCAACTTCTAATTTATCAATGTACATGTTATCTAACATATAATTTGAGTGATCCAATAACAGACGTGGGTATACATTTCTTTTGCCAGCTCTTAGACCATCAAGTAACCGATCTTTGGTTTAATCTTAACCAATCATAGTGAAATGTTGTATACTGTATGTAATTTGGTCCAATTTTTGAGTCTTACAAGCCTTTACAAGTTGCAAAGTTAGACACTTCACCATATTGTCATGTAGGCTGTTGTCACAGGACACGCGTGTTTTACTAGCTGTAGATTAGTACTACTAATAGTATCTTTATATACTTATTTCCCCGTAACCTAGATAGCGTGCAAATAGTAATTGTTTTTTTTTTAAATAACAAGAACAAAAGGTACAAGTCTCCGCTTGTCACCCTAACGTATAACAAGTCTCCGCTTGTCACCCTAACGTACAATAAGTCTCCGCTTGTCACCCTAAGGCATAAAATATGTCTGTAGCAATACTGTTTTATACTATAGGTGTGTTATACATACAAAATCACCGGTCAAAAGTGTTCCAAAGACATTCACAGCATACACATGTCAAATGGTGTGAAAAGGATAGCGTGATTAAAATAATAAGAAAAAAGAGGACAGCTAGTGTTTGTCATTTAAAGCGTAAATGTACGTGACGTAAGCTAAAGAAAAGGTGTCCCAATTGGGAAGCTTTCGAGTTAGTGAGTCCGCTAATGGCATATGTGCTACTTTTTGTATTATTGGACTGTACAATCTTTGTCTATCTCTATCCATACTATTTAAAGTCGTAGGAATCAACAGCACTTTAAAAACGTTAAAAAAATTACAATAGATTTATTTATTAGGATATTTAACGATGCCCAGAATTGTACTGATCCGACACGAATGTGACGTTAAGCTCGTGTGTGGTTTACAAACGTTGCAAGAATTATTGTGGTACACAAACATGTACCTTAACATACGATGCTATTTATGTTTTAGTTATAATTAAA
>JWHW01001468.1:140825-152242 GCA_000931545.1 Papilio glaucus
TAATATTATTAACTAGCTTGGCCCCACGGTTTCACCCGCCCTGCAATTTGACTTAAACGAAATGATATTACCTACTTAATAATACCCTAACCTCATCATCGTCTCCCTGCCCTTATGTATGGCCGTAGCACAGTTAAATTGATATTTTTTTTTATTTGCAAACCGATTGAGATAAAACAAACACTAAATGTTAAGTGAAGCTTACCACAATACATTAGTGAAAACCGCACCCAAATCGGTTAAGCCGTTTCTGAGATTAGCGGTAACAAAAGAAAAGACAAACAGACATACAGACAAATTTCTAATAATCATTGTTTTGGGTTTTATTGATGAAGTCCCCCATTAGCAGTTTTTCTCAAATATCATCCATGTACAGACAGCGATCAGTTACATTTTTATTATATGTATAGATGTTCAAACTAAGATGAAAATTTGAGGTTGTCAAATAACTTAGCTGTAGAGGTAACGGTTTTTAATGGAAGAAGGGGCAAACGAGCAAGCGAGCGAGAGCGAGGTTCACCTGGTGTTAAGGGATCGCTACTCATAGACATCCGCAACTAGAAAATAACTTACAGATGTGTTGCATACCTTTAATAGACAGAGGGATATGAAATAGGATATTTCCATCTCCTATTTATCCCCTCCTCCATCCAATCCTCTTCCCCTTCTCAACCTATCCCTTGTAGGAAACAATGGGAAGGCGAAGAGGACTGGCACCGGGCCTCCGGCACCTCACTCATCAGACGTAACGCAGAAATATAAGATACGCGCCTGTTTTCTGTGAGGTCGTGGTATTTCACCGGTCGAGCCGGCCCATTCGTGCAACAGATGTTGTTGTTGCGGGCTCTACCACTTTTGAAAATGATTGGGAAGTTAAAGTTTTCAATAGTTTTTCTCACGTTTTGCTTTTAACTTAACTACATTTACTTAAAAAAACTATAGCTTATAATATAAAGACGTCAAGGAACATCACTAGTTCCGTGTACTGTCACGCACAAAACTGGTACAGTCGAGCAGAGTTGGGGCGAGGCGGGACAGCGCTTCCCCCGCAGATAACGTCACCCTGCGCCGTTACCGAGCAACCTCACCGCAGGACTGTACCTAGTTGGTGGAGTAACCATGCACTACGGTGTCTATAGAATCCTCCTTTTATTTTCTATTGATATGTGTCAGTTTTTTGACATCATATCTTACATTATTTTTTATAGAAGTTGGCAAACGACCTCATATTAATTGATTGACACTCCTGGACATCCACAACGAGCTAATGAGTCGCAGATGTGTTGTCTACCTTTAAAGAATACAGGATAGATAAAAAGATAGTTTTTTTTCCTCCATACCCCCTATCCATTTTTTTCACGTCAAATTCTCATCCCCGGTTATTAGTACTACCTTACTAACTTAAACTGTCAATTATTTTTATCTTATAATGTGTTTGTTAACCATGGCCTGTTGTTATTTAATAACCAATAAATCTGTATTTCTGTGTTCGTTGGTTCGTCATTAAACAAGCAGTTTTTATTATGTATATAGCTCTCTTCAGTAAAGTGTACCTAGGTTCCACTATTTATAAACTTAAATTCATCAATACTCCTTTTTTATAATAAAAAAAACTACCTCGAGTAATATAATTAATATTTCAACGAGACGTCCTTAATGTTTTAAAAATGGCGCACGCCGGGAGCTAAGCGAATACATTCCACGCGACTCTCATGTTATTGTTGATGCATAGTAAAAGTTTTACAGCAATAATAAATGTCCCAATAATTCCCACAAGCATGGTGCCCCTAACGCACTCCTCTCTTAA
The DNA here is from genome assembly GCA_000931545.1 of Papilio glaucus. Taxonomy (NCBI): domain Eukaryota; kingdom Metazoa; phylum Arthropoda; class Insecta; order Lepidoptera; family Papilionidae; genus Papilio; species Papilio glaucus. The sequence goes on from JWHW01001468.1 coordinate 142,633, forward strand.
TATGACACCGGTTCGTCACGGGCGACAAAGCGGCGCGAAGATCGAGATTTCGGTAGTATATTACTTGAAGATTAAATTATGTTTTAATAACACAACAATTTTAACAACATAAATACTCATCTAAGAAACGAGAAGCCCCAATAGAGTGTAAGGTGTTTAGGCTGCGGTATACTAACTTAAAGGTCGTATGTTCGAAACCGTTATACGACTTTTGTTCTGCACTATTGTAAATGCTTCCTCGTGCAGAAGGACTTCCTCTACCAGCGCTGCCATTCACTTTTGCAACATAAAGTTTAGTCGCCCTCTCTTCATTCATCCTTCCAACATGCCCAAATAAACCGTATATTAAAAAGGAGGGGAGGACGGGATAAGTGAAAGGCAACGGGATTGTGCATTCACCATCTCACTCATCAAAGAATACGAACAGACCATGCCTATATTCTGCAAGGTCGTGGGATTTCCCTCATGTCGGCCCAGTCTTGCGGATGTTATTAAGCCGCTTCGTTGCTCTATCACTCCTAAAATGTATGTGGGGATCTACAAGTTAACCAACCCGCCCCAGCTTCGCTCGGGCATACAAATAAAACCATATTCACTGATGGAACAGCTTTCTATCTATAAAAGAATTCTTAAAATCAATTGAGTAGTTTTTGAGTTTTTCCGAAACAAACAATCAAATCATTTCTCTTTCTACGTGGATTCGTTCACTAGACCAGACTACATAGTATTGTACAGTACATAGACAACATTAATACGTAAGTATGTTAATGAACATATTGTTTTTATATATGTATATGATCAAATTGATGTTAGATATTTGAAATCTATATGTCTAGGTATACATAGGCCCCAATTAAGGCGCGGCGTGCAAGCCTAACTTTGTTATACGCTCTGCGACCTGTCGTCACTCGGGCGTCCACTAACAATGTTATAGAGTGATCTGCAACATATGTACGCCAAAATTACTATACACGTATTTTTGTTATAATGCTTGACACAAACCTGATGCTAAGTGGTGACGTGGTCGAAAGACGGTACGCACTAGTTTAGTAACAGCCTATTCACTCTTCTCTTGGTACCCACGTCATGGACGGAAACACTGACGGTAACATGCTCCAATCCTTTGCCGTATGCACATATGAACGAATAATCGCTTCGTTCGAATGCATATCTACTATGAAAGGATGGAGACCTGCCGTATGCCTAAACGTCGGTTGATAGAATGGAGATGGGGGAATTAATTCCTGTAGTTAATTTTTACAGTGGTAGAGCCCGCAACAACAACATCTGTTGCATAAATGTGCCGGCTCGACCGGTGAAATACCACGACCTCACAGAAAATACGCGTGTTTCTGTGAGGTCGTGTAATATTTATGTAAAATTTATTGAATTAATTAGAAAATATTTATGTATTAATACTTCTGCACAGTGACGTACACAAGAGCTTTAAGTGAATGTTCTCGCACGAATTCATAAATAAATACGCGTAATAAAAATTTAAATAATATAAATAGTTCTTAGGTAATAAATCACTCACCTAAATTATCACAAACAGTTTCATATTATTTGTTCACTTCACTAAAGTCCACGTGCCACTAGCCGCGATGCTGCAGCCAATACTGCTTCATTAATAACGAAAGAAAGCTCTCCGCTGATGAAGACGTGAATCACTCACTCGGGTATTCTTACGGGGAAACTGATAAAAATATGGCAACACTCACTACAACATCCCGCTGTCGTCGCATTCCGTCAACATTCGTCACTAAACAGTTGAGATGTACGGACATAGTAATCAATTATACTCATTGAATTGCACAAGAATGTACGCGAATTTAACATCAGTTATTTCAGACTAAAGATCTTTCTTTTCGGTTTTATTTTTAAATTGAAACGCGCGTGGCTGCGCATGCGTTCGCGTTCGCCGCGCAACGCCGGTGCTGTCGTATAGTGATGTCGCAATATCAATCTAAATTTATCGATATATATCTTCCGCAATAACTTTCCGATGCTACGCTATAACTATTTTTAGTTGTCGTCTACGTTATTTTAACCCAGTGAGCGTATTCGTTCTGGAATAATAACACCTTCGATTCCTGGTAGTGCGAACAAATATTTTAGTCTGATTAAATGATGAAATCATTGAGGCCTTTACTATTTTCTTGTTCCAATAAAAATAAGAAAGATACAAAGAAGAAAATATTTAATAGATTTCTCAAAAACGTAAGTATATATACACTTAATATTTCTAAAGATCGTTTTAGTTATTTAACCTGATTGACCCAGCAGGATAACGTCAGGCAGGCGGCCGTAAAAGACTATAGCCAAAACCTATAACAGTGTCGACTACAGTCATACTGTGCCGACCACAAATAAAAAAGTGGAAAAAGGGCAGGGAAAAGAAGTAGATGTAGGCAAACGAGCAAGCGGCTAACTTAATAATAACTGGCCGACTACTCATTGGCATCTACACAAAGCTAATTGCTGTATTGCAGATGCATTACCTACCTGTAATGGAGGGATAAACAGTAAAAAGGATATTTTACACACACAACTTATTCTGACCATTAATCCAACTTGTAATGTTGAGTAACTATCTTATATTTGAAACGAATTAACTTTTTATTTCATGTTTCGTTTTCCTATCCATCGCCTTCTCCGACAAATACATTCCCATCCTTTCCTTACTAGAAAAGAATGGGAAGAGGAAGAGGATCAGAATTAGGCCTGTGGCACTTCACTCATTAAATGAAACGCAAAATACTTGACGCCTGGACTCTGTGAGATCGTGGTATTTCACCGATCGAGCCAGCCCATTGGTGTAACAGATGTTGTTGCGGGCTCTACCACGTCATGGCAAAATTACAATCCCGCTGGCTATACACTCAAACTTATAACAAATTCTTATGCCTTTTTATTTATTCTTTTGTGAACTATGGTCTCCGACCTTCCCATGATTTGAAAACTCATAGTGAATATATCACCCCCACAAATTACTGATCCGCTTGGACGCCGCGGTAGCAACAATATCTTGCTTGCTACTATTGTTGTTATTTCTGCCATTATTGTTTCAAAATGAGTAGGAAAATACTTCACAGTAATACTCGTGAAATTATTATTTAAATTTGAATAACCAACTAATGATACAGTTGATCATTGACATTAACCTAGATACCAAGCCACTATAAATTCCGCAACAAAATCATCGTAAAATACCTCGACCTCGCAGAAAACAGGCGTGAAGTAGAAGTACTCTGCGTTTCGTCTGATGAGTGAGGCCTGATTTCAGTTCTCTTCCCCTTTCCACCTTTTCCTCATAAGTATAGGATAGGAAAGGGAAGAGCATTGGAACTCTCCTATCAAAATTTAAGAATATCGATATAAAATATTATCGACATTCATCAATCCCTCTACAAAAGCTCGGTATATTTCGTTCGCAACAATTTTGCGCCGCACAGAGATTGTTACCGTTCATAAATAGTAATGAAGTAATTGTTAGATAATGTATCGCTTTGATTACTGATCTGCAGCCAAGAATACGAACCCTCAAGAGCCAAGATTGATCGGGTTTTTATTGATCGATAATAATTAGCAAGCATCATGGCGTGTGCTCAAAAATCTTCAGATCTCTGATCGAATATCGAATATCGACAATAGTGATGTCAAAAAGAGGGACTGTTGACCTGACATGTCGATAAAATTAAACTATGGTGAAAAGTTGATTTAGGCTACTTATTTTTTCCACTACTGACTATGACTATGTATATGTGTTATTCCGGAGTGCCAAGTTTCAACCCGATCCGTTCAGCCGTTTTTACGTGAAAGAGTAACAAACATCCATACGTACAAACTTTCGCATTTATAATATTAGTATAGATTATATTATAGCAGTGTGTAGCCAGAATGTAGTTTCGTCTGGCAACATACAACGATGTTCTAGACCCCATTTTACTGTATGAAAGTGAGAGCTGGGTTTCGCAAGAAAAGCATGCTAGTAGAGTTAATGCCGTTGAGATGTGATCCTTAAGAAGTATGCTAGCCGTGACTCGAAATTATATGAGAATCAGCGTTGTTAAAGAAAAGTGTGTTTTATAAATTTATATTGTGATTACAATTAAGAATTGCTTCGGTGGTTCAGGCTTGATAGAAAGATAACCACAAAGCAAATTTCGTCAATTTGTAATCGGACTAGGCACATTATAAACAATCAGTCGATGACATATGCGCATATGTACATGTAATTATATACGAAGAGTATATCCCTTTGGATCATGGGCTAAGTGCTTATTTACTGTTTGTTTGCAATTGTTTGAAATAATCAAAGAACAAAATTAAATTCGTATGAGGATCACACTTGATATTATTACCAGCTAAAGTCAATCTTGTTATACTCCTAAAGTCACTTATACAATTTGTAATTTACAAAGATTTAAATTTGGCTGGAAGTGTCGGAAGTGCCTCATTATCATTTTGTTTACGAGCCGCTGACGACTTTAATGACACGCGTTGACATTACATTTTTACGACTTTGAATCATTAAAAATTTCCGGGTTTATATTTTACTATTTTCATTTATAAGGTTTTTTACATTTTTCATGGCTGACATTAGTCTTCCTCGGACGACGCGTACGTATGCGGTATGTTTGTTAATTGTGGAAACAATAAAAGTCGTCAGTCTTTTATGTCGTAGGTCAATATAAGAGTGAATAGGATTGTGCTACACTATGCTCCTGGCCAGACTTGCTGTCCTTGTGTCACAAATCATCGATACACTAGGGAGAGACAAGTGATGTGCGTCAATTGTCGATAACAGCTTATATATTAGAATTTGTACGCTTGTGTGTAGATGCTGACAACAACTTTTTACACTCTCACTCACATTACTTTATAACATTAGCTATCCATATTATACAATTTCATTTCACTTTATCTCACGATTTCCAAAAATTACAACATTTCCGACGAAAGTATAAAATGTGTAATGGCCGCCATGTATAGCCGTAATGGTAAGTGACGTATGTTTCCATCCATCATTTCCATAAGATTCCATCTCAATTTAGAACACACTACCGATTAATATCGACACTACACTTCGCTCGTCACTACGGCTCACATTATATTTGTGTGTGACAGAGAGAGACGTAGGCACTGTCCTATCCCCACATGTTATTGTCCGACGGCAAGCGAGTGTTCGTCACGAGTATTGTAGATTTTTCATTGAAGAAGGTGGAAAACGAAGAAGCGGTTTACCTGATAAGTGGCCCATAGACCATCTGCAATAGGCAAATGCTTTGCAATTTGCAGAAGAGACAGAGAAAGGGATAGAAGCTATAATCGTTCATCATCTCAAACCTCTCCTTCTAACAAGTCATAGATAACCGAAATATTAATACCAAAAAGTTTGAATAACACAAATGTAACCTCGTTTCAGCAGCTGTTGAAACAAGCAATAAGGTTTTCAAATACTTCTAAGTTCTATTTGACAAATCAATCAAAAGTTCTGTAAAAAAATCTGCACAACACCAAATTCAACAAACCCCAAAAATCACAGGCGAGTATTGTTTTATATTTTAAATTAAAATTAAATTTGTGTGACAATTTACATATTATAAATTAAGGAGAAGAAAAGAAAAGAATTGTATATTACTTGATGCATGGCATAGAGACTATAGATCATGGAAATAGAGATAAGCAATTGTGATATTTTTTTCAAACGCGATTCAAACGAGAGATTAAATTTAGAGCGCCATCTCTTGGCGTGTGGTCAGCATTGTGGTCAATGGATGATAACTTACTGGTACTTTAAATTCTATGAGACGCCGAATTAACACGATCTGAGATACACAGCGTAGCACGATCCACAGCTGGTTACCAAAAACAGTGGAATATTGTTGTAAAAAAGGTTTGCCTATTCGATATTGTCACTATAAACTGTTGCTTGTTCCAATAGGTTTTAACAGTTCCATCCAAAATGGTCATGGCCGTACGATAGAATACCATGGGCCTGGTGCGCGACGCGCTCTTACTGCTCCTGACCATTCTCCTATCCCTGTCATCCTACGCCACCGCCTGCACGAGGAAAGTCTACATTGCCTGCAAAAAGCCTGCGCCCTGCGGAGAGTGATTAAGGTACAAATCAACAGACTTTTTTAAATAGGAGAAAGCCCCTCAACGAGGAACGGTTCTCCTAAAGTTAAGTGGTCACCGCCGCCCATGAACTTCCCCAATATCAGAGGAACTGTAGATGTTGCCGGCCTTTAAAGGAGTAAGCTCTACTTTTGAAGGGACCTATGTCGTATTGATTTGGAAATGCAGCTGGAGACAATCATTCCACAATGTACTTGTATGAGGCAGAAAAATACGCGAACACCGCGTGGTAGAGGAATTCCATTAAGGTGGTGTGGATGGAATTTGGAGCTCTGTGGTGTTCTGCGATGACCAAACTCAGTCCCTTCGTAATGCCAGTGAGTCAAGCCGATCAGTAGGAGCTCGTTTGTTGAGCTCCGGCCCAGAGATGCGAGCAGTATTCCATGTGAGGCCGAACTTGCGCCTTATACAGCTGTAAGCGATGACCCGGCATGAAATACTGCATCGCTATACCTAGCACACCAAGGTTTTTTGGAGGTCAACTTCGATAGGTGACTGTCATAATTTGTAACATGAGTTATGAAGACCTTAAGAAATGTTAAGGCCATTCAAAAAGCAGGGCAGGGCTCAGAGTTTCTCTCCGAGCTCACATCTTGGATAATGTGATCCTCAGTAGAACCAAGGTTACAGACTTGCTCGTAGATTTGCTAAACAGGACGAAGCAGCGTAGGTAAATATTCCACATGAGACTGACGAGTTGGTGAAGGTTGCGGGTGTTCACTGGATAAGAGCGCCAGGTATTTTATGAGGATTGAGGACTTCGCTCGGGAGTAGATGTCTGATGGCTGAAGTGGACAACAGGGAAAAGAATGTTAATAATTCGTATTCTTGGAATGGCATTTTGGTTGCGGCACCATACTCGTCAAGCAAAATGCAGTAGTATATTTTATGCGGTAGAGCCACAAAAGTATGCTTTTGCGCTTTGCTTGTTTCGTGGCTAAATTGCTATAGTCTTCCATTTACCATCCTTTTTCTCATTTCCTTTTCATATCTATTCCATCCTCTGTCCAAAATGCAACGCATTTGTTAGATTTATTTTTATTCCTAGAACATACTTTAGTACCCAGCTCAAAATCAACTCGATCGTTTCAGTATGCCGCACTTTGACTTCAGCCGCTTATTTATTCTGTCACTGACCCTCATTGCGATGATGCTCACGGGAGCTAGTGGCTGCAAAAAGAACATTGCTTGTACCGGACGCCCCCCTTGCCGACGCGGACCCTTCGGAAAGTAGCACGGTGTGAGGTGTTGCAGAAACTGTATGTTAAGGAACTAATGATGGAGAAATCTGAACTCATTTGCCGCGTCTGCCCGACATATCTTCTGCGAAAATATGAATATTACTACGCGTTTATTTCTTAATTCTTATTGACTACTATTGCCCAGTCTCTGTCACCGCTAATAAACCTCTTGGAATACTTAACTCTTTGATTTGTAGTTAGTCTTACATAATGAGAGGTATCGGTTTGCGTTATTCCACCGTCGCGTTTTGTGTCTTATCACTTTTAGATTAAGTTAGTTTTTAATTGTTTACTTCATTGGTGGAAGGGCACAAATCGATATTTTTCATTTGCAGAATGATCGAGTTAAAATATGAAGACATTTTCAAGTGAAGAACCCTTTGGCGACTGACTTAGTAGGTCTAAAATTCTATGAAAATATACGAGGAAACTTGAGTTGTTTAAAAGTAAGTATCTTTGAAAAAAAGCATATTTTGTGGTTGAGCGCAGACTATATTTTCAGCTGGTGTTAAGTGAGCGCTACACATAGACATCCGCAACAAGCAAACGTGTTGCAGAGGCGTTGCCTACCTTTAATGGACAGAAGAGGGATAGACAGGAATAAGGATATTTCCTTCTCCCCGTTAACCCTCTCCCCGTCCAACTCTCTTCCCGTTCCCATCCTATCCTTATGAGGAAAGGATGGCAAGAAGAAGAGGACAAACTGTATTCTGTGAGGTCGTGGTATTCCACCGGTCGAACCGGCCCATTCGTGTAACAAATGTTGTTGTTGCGGGCTCTACCACTGTACTGTTAAGGTGGCAAACGATTTAAACTCTGTTTAAAACGTTTTCCTATCCGTCCTCTTACCCGTAAAATCATTTTCCCCTTTCCTTATTAAAAAAGAGAGAAAGGGGAAAGAGGACGGAGGCCTCCGGCTACTCACTCATCAGACGAAACGCAGAATACTTCTACTTCACGCCTGACTTCTGTGAGGTCGTGGTATTTCATCGGACGAGCCAGTGTTGCAGTGCAACTCTTCAATTGTTAAATGATCACTTCTATCCACAAAAATTCATATAAGTTGTAAAACTATTCGCTGCTTGTTGGTTGATAGCATTTATGAAGGAGGTCTTGAGGAAAAGAATAGTGACACTAAACCAGGGGTTGGCAAGTTGTTCAAAGTAAGGTTCAGATAGTTAAAATAGGGTTAGTAATATAAAAATATTATTTAAACTAATAGGTATACTTAATAATATTAGGAGGCCTGAGTTTCGACCTTGAATGAAGGTCCGCTTGTTGCTGACTCCTGCTTCAGACGAAATGTATAATGTTTATTAAATAGCTACTTCCAGTACAAATCAATAGCGAGAGGTGATGGTCCATCTATGGGCCTGACTCAAGCAAGCCGACTCTGCATAGGTCTACCATAATATGACGGTCTGCCCACACTGCCCAACACCTTTCAGCTAATATTTAATTGCCTTTAAAAACTCAGTTATACCAACAGTAACTGTTAAGCCTTGTAAAGTACATTGCTGGATTACTATTATGCCAACCCTATCCTATTCATCAGAAACAATTATATAATACAAAAATGTGACATGTCATTGCCGGGCGAAAAGTGAAGACTCGAAAACGTCCCAATTGGGTCGTCTTTTCTTAGTTAACATCATGTCTTTACATTTACTGTTAAATGTCTAAACTAGCTGTCCTCTTTTTTCTTATTATTTTAATGTTTTATGCTATCCTTTTTACACCATTCGACATGTATTAGTGTTGCTGTCTCTGTTTTTGGAACGCTATTGACCGGTTATTTTGTATAAGTACAACTTAGTACCGTTGATCAGAAACAGGATCATCGTAGTATGGTAATAGGCTGTGTTAGGAAGTGTTGAAACATTGTACAATCAATACTGTGATGGTCATCGATAAAATAGTAAGTAACAAACATTATAGAAGCAAGATGTACATCAACGAGTTCTTCTTGGTCCTCCTGCACATTGTCGTGTCGATGGTGGAGGTGGCGCGCGCTAAGAGCGAGGAGGACCAGGCCAAAGAAGCTGGCGACTTCAACTGCCCTGGGGTGAAGATTGTTTACAAGGTAATTACTGTAGACATAACTCTTAAGTAGTCATGTCATGGCCATAAGGGATGGGATGAGATGGATGATAGAGGGGAGGACGGGGGCTATGGGGCTCAAGAGTTCCAAGTAATTAGATTTCTTCGGCAACAAATGTCAATGT
>JWHW01001468.1:152344-170218 GCA_000931545.1 Papilio glaucus
CAAGAAAGCTATGCCCCTGATATAATATTTTCTAAACCAGTTATTTACTCCACTAAGTTTTATTTGTTCTTTCATTACAGATGCGCAAGTGAGGATATATTGATGTAACTATTCGAGACAGTTGTGATCGCAAAAGTCTTTTAACTTCACGTTCTACTATCTATAAAAAAATTGGAAAATTGATAAATGTATTAAAAATTGAATAAACCTATACAAATAAATGTTTTTTATTCTAGTAGTCTACTTTAACAATAAGATCGGAATAAAAAGATAAAATATAAGGAATGGTTATCATTATTTTGAGGCAGGTAATCCCGGTGACATTGCGGAGCCCTAAGTACTAGTTTGCAATCAATCTTCAGCATGAAGGGTTAGGGAAAATATGACGCAGGACTTGAAATTATTTCATAAATAATTTATATTCTGTGAAGTATTTTTCACTTTAGTCTTTGTCTTTGTCTAACTTGCTTATTACTAAGAACTTTTACCATTGGAAAGTTTATACAAAAGTCACACAGACTGTTTTTTTAACAATTATTGTACTTTAAAATTAATTTATTTTAAACAAATGAGAAACGTAAGCGTTGGCACCCGTTACCCAGAGGGGTAGGCAGATATTACGAATTTCCATTTCGCGATCCTGGCACGCCTCTCGCTTCTACATCCACTCATCTACGCATACATGCTATATCGTCCTTCTTTAGTATGTCACTAATCTGGTCGATATGAGTTCTTCTAGGGCGTTATAACGCTGCCACTCACTTTTGCTACATAAATTTGTTTCGTTATTCTCTCTCCATTCACCCTCTCAACATGCCCGAACCACCGAAGCTACGTTTTTTCAGTTTTAGTCGCAGCGTCCCCCTTAAGCCACACTTTTCCTTATAACGCTATTTTAATCCTATCATTCAATACGCCTAACATACTTCTTAAGGATCGCATCTCAACGGCATTAACTCTACTAGCATGCTTTTCCTGCCAAACCCAGCTCTCACTACCATACATTAAAGTGGGGACTAGTACAGCAGTTTGTATTGCCAGACGAGGCTTCATAGACACATGCTGACTCCTAAATTAATTCTCGTATGCCTGTACACAAAGAAAAAAGACAAAAACAGAATGATTTACGAAGTAAACAGACAAACAGTAAGTAGACAGTGAAAGTTTACAATCATATACTACAAAATAACACTAGCGAAAGGCGCCAGAGGCGTTGGGGAGTTAGGGGTGCTCCGTTTAATTCGCGGACGTACCACGGCAGAGACGGTAGTGGAAACGCCAGCTAATACGCGACATGTCGCGCGATTAGATGTTGCATGACACACTGTGGAAACCAACGCTCCTTACGAGCACCCGTAACCGACGTGCATGTATGCGTAGATATATGGATGTAGAAGTAAGAGGTGTGCCAGATTCACGCCAAATGAAATCCACGATCTCTGTCTACGCCTCAGGGTTACGGGCGTGAGCACATAAGCAATAATCAATCTTCTTTTCCGATGAAAAATGCAATTTCCCTCTGAACCTCTTCATAGCTCATAGCTCTTTTTTCTTTCATCGGACAACTTATTCCCAGTTTAGGTTAGCTTAGTTCGAGCTAAGTTGTTAATAAGATTAGCTGGCTCTCAGGACGTTATCCCGTTTATTAGGATCGTAGGTAATGTGAGAATTTATTTCTACATGGGCAAGGAATATCTATACATATAATAAAAATGTAACTGATCGCTGTCTGTACATGGAAGATATTTGAGAAAAACTATTCTTGGGGCCTTCATAAACGCAATAAAACCTGAAACAATGATTATTAGAATTTTTGTATGTTTGTCTGTGCGTTTGTTACCGCTAATCTCAGAAACGGCTTAACCGATTTGGGTGCGGTTTTCACTAATGTATTGTGGTAAGCTTCACTTAACATTTAGTGTTTGTTTTAGCTCTATCGGTTTATAAATAAAAAAGCTATATCAATTTAACTGTGCTACGGCCATATTGTGTCGTGCCCCAAATACGCGGGAAAAGGCCAGGGAGTTGATAATGAGGTTACGGTAGTATTAAGTAGGTAATATCATTTCGTTTAAGTAAAATTGCACGGCGGGTGAAACCGCGGGGCACAGCTATTTAAAAATAAAACGACTTATAAAATAATGCGAATATGTTTTTTATTTACACTCCATTACAATCGAATCTTAAAATATAGATTATAAAAAGTATATCTATACTAGTAATGGTATGACTCGCGCGGTGGTCGCAGAACCAAGTAACTGAAGAAATTATATTACGCGATCACGACACAGTTTAACAACATACAGTTGTGAAACGAGTTGCATAGAGCAACGACGGGGGTCTAGCGGGGAGGTGGGCGGCCCCCGATCCCGCTTAGTTTGCGCACTCGAACGCTAAGGACGCTAACGCGCCGTATAAATCGCAAGCCACTAGAAAATCATTTCAGGTATCATTTTTATTTTTTGACAACCCTGGTACATTTACGACTGCCAGTGTACTGTTCACTCACAATCAAAGGCGTTTCTCAACTGTATGATGGTTAAAACTGTGACCACGGTGACCAAAACAAAGAATGTTGACCGGACAGATCGAATTTTTCTAAAGTTCAAAAACTAGTTTTATTCCTTTTGACCATTAATCATAAGAAATGTACTGACATTTACGTTTATGTTAAAAAAAATCACTAACCACACGTGCTACGTGAGTAAAATAACATGATCCCTAGTCTGGCAACGTCACAACTTAAGCAAAATAAATGGTTTAGATCTTAAAATATTGATTGCAGCTCGTACACAATGTCGCATTCTGAACATAATTTGGCGGGTATCATGTTATTTTATACGCGTAGCATTTAAGTTCATGCCTTTATCATAATGAAATCTTAGAATGGATACGAAATGTGCTTAGGTATATGCAAAACTCGATAATTTTCATGTTTCTCATGTTAATTACTATTTGTCATATTAACTAAAACCTACTAATTCTGAGCTAAGAAATATGTTCAGTTAGGTTTATCTTATGGAAGGGGAAGCAAAGGAGCAAACGGTTCACCTGAATTAAGTGATCGGTACCCATAGGCATCTGCAACAAACTGGTGAGCTGTAGATGCGTTGCCCAACGTGGGCATAATGGATGGAGGGAATAGACACGAAAAAGTATGACTTTTTTCACTTCCCATCCCTCCTAGGTAAAGTTTCCAAAGTGGACAGAAGTCGAGCCTCCAGCACCTCACTCATCCAGCGACATACAGAATACATCTTTAAAATAGCATGATTAAAAAATAAAATTACTATAAAATACAGATTAAATTCAACCACATTAAAACAAGCCCAAGTTTCAATCATCGACAGCTTAATATGGATACGCCTCTAATTTTTTAGTTTCGTATTTATTGTTTCTGATATTCTCGTAGTTCGATTTCAAATTTATTCTTTCAATAATCATTTCAATAAATGGTTTGAAATTAATACATATTTAATGTTAGATTACAAAGTTATTAACAAAAACATTAAACTAAAAAAAATCATAAAATTTTATCAGACACAACTTTGCCTATATCTTTAGCAAAGAAAATTAAAATTAAATAATTTTTCGTATTATTAATCCCATAAAAATTACCCAATCCACATAATTTTCAGAAAAAAACAAATAATTTCTTAGAAGACAGTTTGCAAATAAATTTTCATTAGTATCATTTTATTATATATACAAGTTTAATTAATACTAATAAGACTATACCTTGCTTCATTGCAAGATATTATTTTCGTAAACAAACGTTATGGCGGCTTACACTTTTTATACTTTCAACGGCAAATGCGCTTTTGAGGAAATCGTGAGATGAAGTGAAGAGAAACAGTGTAATAAGGTAACTTGAGAAAAAGTTGTTTTTCGAATATAAGAAATATACGAATTTTACTCGTAAAAACCTTTGTTTACAAAAATCACATCTTGCTCTGAAACAAGGTATAATTTCAAACTGCCCACAAACGCAGTTGGCTATATGTCCGACTATAATTTATATATAATTTAAACCAAGTCTTTTTCGGCCATTTTTATTGTTAACGGCAGTGATAGTATCTTTAGTTAGAATTTAAAAATCTAAACTCTTCTATTCTCTTCTATCTATGTAGAAACATCACCTACCTCTTTACAATATCAGTCTGAAAAAGTTGGGTATTAAAACAAACGGATATACATGTTCAAATATATATTTAAATGTATGAATTATATGTATACTTTTACAAACTTTCAACCGAACTACGTTCTAATTTAGCAACAAGAACAAAATACAATACATAACATGGATATACCCTACATTAATATTTAAAAAGTAAACAATTTTTTATACAAAATTAATAGTTGTTAATTATTATACAAGGCAGATCGTATCCACGTTAGTATATCGTAATTTATTTTCTCATACTGAGCCATACAATACTTCCACAATCATACCTTTTACAGACTAATCGACGATACAGTCAAGCCAAAATCAGAGTTTTTATTAATATCTGCTTACACACGATTCGAACGATAGGCCAGACACGACAGACAGACAGAAATACATATTAAACATGGAACAAAACTTGTACCCACATTCATAAGTGTTGGTAGGGGACGTCCTAGAACTTATATCGATTAGATTAGTGGATTAATAAAAACGGGATTCAAGGAGCACCCATAACCAACGAGCATGTATAGATGTATGAATGTAGAAGAAGCGAGAGAGGTGTGCCAGGATCGCAACAAATGGAAATCCATAATCTTTGCCTACCCTGGGTTACAAACGCAAATTATAAAAATAAGCTAAAAAACCGATTAATTTCATGCCAAAAGTATGAATAATGAACAGACAACATCTCCCTGCCCTTTTCCTACATTATGTGGGATCGGCCCAGTATGATCGTAGTCCATACTGTATAGACTTTGGCTACAGTTTTGACGCCTGATTTCTTAAGAAAGGTGTATATAGAGATTGTTCCCTTTTCCTAGACCTATCATTCGAAACGATATTGTAACGTAATTGTAAATATACCATCTAGGGGGCGCTGTTGTGCTATAGAAGTGCCCTTATCTCTTTATGTATCTGGCACAGGTAGTCGACGTAGGATGAACTGCCGTCCACGCCGCGATCTTCCACCAAGAAGTGTCTGAGGACCGTCTCCATTTTGTCGTGTTGGCGCATTATCGTTAGCTGAAACAAAATGATATTACAAATTTAAATTTTATTATTTAAACTAACAATTGACAGGGCTGATTAAAAAAGTTAAACCATGAAAAATAATGGAACACCCTCTAGAAACTTAAATGTTAGTGAAAACTTTGATTTTAATTTTGCTATTTTGTTTATAAAATGATTTGTTTGATTTCTAAATAAAATATTGTATTAATAAAAGAAGGTTATACTCGTATTATTAAATGCAACGCATATTTATTTAATAATAATATACTATTTAAAATAATTACTAACAATTGTATAGAATAAAAGTAACAGCGTAAGTTTTGTCATCCACACTGAAGACTTACTTCATTTAATTATTCCTAATCTTTTATTCTCATAGTCCATTAAAATCCCAAAAGCTGACATTTCCCGCTATTTTATGCAACAATGATAAATCTCTTTGTTTAAGCCAATGCACATACAAAATAACCTGTCAAAAGTGACAGCACCACACACGTGTCAATTATTTAATAATTAAAAAGAGGACAGCTAGTGTTTGTCACAACGTAAATGTAAACACATGACGTAAGCTTAAGAAAAAGCGTCCCAATTAGAACGCTTTCGAGTCTTCACTTTTCGATCGGTAATTACAAATCTACCTAATTTTTGTATATTATTGATTTAAATGTTTAATTTTCGTGGAATCTCTATATTAACAGAAGGTCGAATGAGACTTACGAAAGTGTAATTTGTATCAATTATAAGTGAGCCACGAAATGTGCCAATCACAAACAAACTACTAAACATGAAATCTATAAGCAAATCAATATTGCCCTTTTAAATTGCACGCATTGCAAGCATCACAATTATGATGTACGAGTCTTAATGTCAAAATATTTGAATGTCACATAAGTTATAAAAAAAACAACGTTTTTTGTGTAAAATAAAGAATGATGGCCATCGATTTCTTACAAAAAAAAATGAATAAAAATAATTAATGGAAACAGAAACATAAGGAAATATAAAAAAATATTAAACATGATATATTTTATAAAGATCTTGAAATCAATCAAATTAATGTTGAAAGTACTTTACAGTCCCACAATCTAAATTATAATTTGTCTTTTCAGCCGATACTGATGACAGATATATACATAATATAATGCCTGTCACATTGTAAATTAATTAAAATAAAAAAAAATAAGTAAAAAAAATAAAGTACAGTGTAAAGTGAAGTATACACTAAAGATGTTGTAAGCAAGAGAAAACCCCCCCAGAAGATGACCTGTAAGAAGCAATCAAAAGTACCATCACCTGCAGACCTGTTCCTAGTCACACTTTACTTATAACTTAATACGTGAACGGTGTATGTCACAACATGCAGTATATGCAACATACTGCATGCCTCAACATGCAGTATGCCTCAACATGCCGTATGCCTCAACATGAAACATGTCTCAACATGCCGTATGCCTTAACATGCCGTATGTCTCAACATGCCGTATACTTTAACAGGAAGCATGCCAATGCCACATGACATGCAATAAATCGCTTAACAAAGTGACATGCTGCAATAAGCCAGCATACTACATGTTGCAACATAGCGCATACCGCAACGCACTAAAAATATAGGATAAATTAAAAAAAAATCCATCACAAAAAGAATCCCAGCGAAAAAGCTAAAACAAGACCCAATTTGAACCGTCCACCATAAAATCAGCCCTACCCCTAACTATAGCATCTTCTGAACGAGCTTGTGTATGGCCATGAGGGAGTCGACGTAGGCCTCGCCGCCGGGCCCGCGGTCCTCCACCAACAGCCTCCGGAACTGACCCTCCTCCTTGTCGTTTTGGCGGATCACTTGCAACTGAGATAAGTAACTCGCTTGGGTATTGCAGGCAGGAACAAAGGGCACACAAACGTTCCATACATACACATCAAAACTAATACAAAATCTACTTATGTATTAATAAACTGACAGTAAATATGTGGTTAATTTAGTAGATATTTAATGTAACATTGCACATATCAAAAAAACATCTAGGGTTTAAAACCAATAAAGCAATTCTTGCCAATAGAATTATTTTACATATTTATTATATATTATTTTATTTAAACATATACTTTTATATACAATTCAGATAGTTAATGTCTTCGCATTGTATTGGGTTTAACTTATCATCAGGTGACCGCCACTAAACCCATGAGTTCAGTTAAAATAAATATTGCTATATCATATACAAATTTATACGACAAAACTTATATTATTGATTTCCCAACATTTTCCTTTCCCAACAGAACATTATTTTTGTGCTGTCTTAAGTCCAGTTTAATCACGGATGTCTGCATTGAAAAATATTTGACAGTTGAAGTTATGAAATATATAAAAATTACGTAATAAGATTAAACAGGGAAATGTCGCAAACATTAACTATTTCACCACAAACAACCAAAGTGCATGCAGGCACAAAGAAACTTCATAGAAACTACAGCAGAAGAAAGAAAAACAAAATCCATATAGAACTACAAGTGGAAGGAAACATCTAAAAAAACAATATTTTATATTCTATAGAAGGCAAGCTGAATATAAAATAATTTTTAATATTGGTAATAAAACATCATGCAATAATGGCAACACTACAAAGATCAAGTATGTCCATTTTGGTATAGTTATGCCAACATGTTCAGCTGTACCAAGTTAGTATCGCCAACATGTTCAGCTGTATCAAGTAAGTAACGGCAACATGTTCAGCTGTACCAAGTAAGTATCGCCAACATGTTCAGCTGTACCAAGTAAGTAACGGCAACATTGTCAGCTGTACCAAGTTAGTATAGCCTACATGTTCAGCTGTACCAATTTAGTATCGCGAACATGTTCAGCTGTACCAAATTTGCATCGCCAATTATGTTTTGCTTCTTAATTTTGCGAGCTATATATACTATTTCTAAGCATATCATACAAATTTTAACTTTATTTATTATTATTTAAAATTTCAATTCCATTTCGATCCAAACTACATCAAACATACTAAGTAGATACGTTACCCGCATAGCACAGCGACGCTTCAGGCGTATCTGGTCGATGAGGTCACGCGCCGCGGCGCTCGCTGGCGTGTTCAGTTCGGGCAGCTCGCAGACCTGCGTGTCCACCTGTTGGGGCGAGGGAACCCCGAAGATGTCGGCTACGAGGTCGCTTGGAGCAAGGGATCCCACCCATAATAAGATGTGGACGCCGTTTTCTGAAAACATTATAACATTTATTTTATTTTACGGTCGTTACCCACAAAGATCAGCCTCTTGGCGTCCTCATTCAGTGGTCTACGTACGCTGCGTCGATGCGATGCTTACCTAGTAAATAGATGCCTTGATCGTTGATCTTGTCTAACGAGGCTCGCAGAGGCGTGGGCGGGGCTTGGCTTGCGGGCGGGGCCTGCAGCGCGCCCGTGTGCAGCGGCAGCAGGCGCGGGTACGTATACGCCAGGGATAGCGACACGTCAGCGCTAAGCGCGCGGTACATCGCGCACGACCGCTCGTCGCACGTCACGTCCGGACCTGGCGACACAACAATCAAACTAATGTACAAGACATCTTTAGCTCTGTTAAACTCTACTTCTGTGATTCCTCGGTGAATGAGGTGACTGAAAACTCAGTCCCTTTTCCACCTTTCCTTTCTTTATTTTTCTTCTCTTTTTCCTTAAATTCTGTTAACGCATCCTTCTATACAATGTATTTTGTAATAAGTGGTGGCAGTGCCACCGTTATTGTTCGAATAAAAATCGTGATAAAGATAACTCACCACCAGCAATCGCATCAGAGCGCAGTATACAGCTGGTGTACAGCGGGAGTAGCTTCATTGACTCGGGCAGGACCAGCTGTCCCGCCGAGGAGGGTGAGGCGCAATGCCGCCGGTACGCCGCGAGCGAGCGCGCGCACCGCTGCGACAGGCCCTCGCGCACCTGCGACGGCGTTACTTCACGTAGCGCCCATACAGCTGGAACACAAGTATACTAAAGGTAGTACTAGTGGTAGCGAACAGCAGTCACATTAGTACTGAGTTAGACAGAAGACGCCGTTACAAGCTAGCAAGACAGTCGCATCTAATCTAACAACTAAGGTATTAAGGTTAGGTGCAATCAATCTCAACAAATGGGTCGAAACGCCACTTCTGTCTGCACGTACATATATATTTGGTAATCTCTACCTTGTTTGGTGAGGAATGCGATGGTGGTGTCCAACTCAGCTGAGCGGTACACGTCTGCGAGCTGGTGCGCCACGTTGAGCGCGAGGTTGAGCACGCGCAGCCGCCGCTGGCCGCACCGCCGAGTGTACAGCAGCGCCGCCTGGACGTACACCCCGTCCTCGCCTGTCAGCTTGTCGTCGTGCTTTATCTCAACACCGATTGCTTTGTCCGCGTCTGCGAATAACCGAAATAATATAAACAGCGCGCACGTAAAACTTCCCACGGGATAGGAAAATAAAACTTGACCTTGGGTCCCATGGTAATGAGAAACATGACATTTTGTCACATGACATAACTATTATGCAAAAATTTCAACAAATTGACGCTGGACTGTAGCGATCTTGACCAATCGTCAGTCCAATTCGTGGATTACTTCCGCTATGCCTGCAAATATAAAGTTATAACAAATCATACCAATAGCAGCCAACTCGACATCAGTGGTGTTGGACATGAAGAAGTGCCCGAAGAAGTCGGTGGCGCGCACTCCGGTAGACGTGCGCACGCGCATCACCGCGTCGTGCGCGGTCGATCGGGACACCACGCGACGTACATCCCACGCCAACCGGTGACCATCTGTGTCCGCCTGAAGATATATAAACAAGAAAATCATTGTCAATGATATTATAATATCACTTTTTAAGTTAGTAGATATCATTACTACCGAAAAATGAAGACTCGAAATCGTCCTAATCAGGACGTTTTTTTCTATAGCTTACGTCGTCGACATTTAGGATTAAGTGACAAACACTAGCTGTCCTCTTTTTTCTTATTATTTTAATCACGCTATCCTTTTTACACCATTCGTCTGTCATCACTGTCAGTCTTTGGAACACTTTTGACAGGTGATTAAAATAAAATTATCGACCATAGTTTGATTTTGTAACCATGTATAAGTCATTTATTAATCATCAAGGACATTATTGAACCCTAACCGTCACTCGCATCACTGTATGCTAAAAAATAGAGTTGACTGCTCAATTTAAAAAAACAACAGTGGTGCCACTTAAAAAAATAACTTAAACGTCTTCAAACCAAAGGTGTAGGGAGAGATTACGAATTTCTGTACAGCAAGTTTCTTGCACACCTCTCTCGTAGTAATTTGTCTCCAATTTAATTGATTCATTACAATATCTACTATCATATCAACTCTGTCATTCTCTGTCACTTTCGCAATATAGATTGGTCGGGTCACATTTTTACCCTTTTAACTCAAAGTTTGTTCTATATCAAGATGGAATTTTTGTAAACAAAGGTTACACACACTTTAACTTTTACGGTTACAAATTCCAAAATATTTTCAAAATAAAACTTATCTCACATTACGTTATAACATTAGCTATCCATATAATACAATTTCACTTCACTTTATCTCACTATTTCCACATTACAACATTTCCGAAGTTCAATGGCCGCCATGTTGTTTGTTTACAAAAATTCTATCTTGATCTGGAACAATCTATAGTGGTAGTGAGATGTGATACTGACTGTAAAGTACGTGTACTTATGCAGCTGTCCGCCAGTCAGACGGGGCAACTGTCCAATAGTCGCGGCATCGACGTACGCGTTGTTACACACGAACATCTCGACGCACACGCCCGCCGCCGAGCACGCCTGACCCAGCTCGTTGTACGCCGTCGTCTGAGGCACTGTGACACATACATACAAGCTATTGGTGTAGATAGTTTAAGCGAACTTATGGCACTACATAGAGCTACTATTCTGTATATAGTCAACTTATGTCATTTACTAACTGTGCCCCACGGGATTACCCGCCACACTTAATAATTAAAATTAGGAATAACGCTCGATCGTTACATCCTTGCTTCGCGTTCTTTTTATATCTGCTCGGCTCCTAAGGTTAATAGCTTGATAATAAATAGCCTATAACCTTCAGTAATCACCGGGCTATGAAAAGCAGTAATAATTTTTCAAATCCAATAGGTGGTTCCTGAGATTAGTCTCCTAACAAACTCTACAGCTTTATTATATTAGTATTATGTAAGATATGAGAGGAGAGAGAGAGAGACGACGCTTGATATAGAGATACAAAGCGATATAGATAAAAAGATTTATATTCTTAAAACATTACTAAACAATTGTGTTTGCTGTTGTATTGATCTCATCACATAGTACAAAGTATAAGTCAGTACAGAACACAACAAAGGTTACAACTCACTGAGTATCTGCTTCTCCTTATCAGTACCGAGCAGCTTCCTGTCTTCTCTGTTGATCAGCTTGCCGGGAGCGTTGTACGAGGGCAGGCTCGTGTGGAAGACAAGCAACTGGCCTGAAGTATCCGCCGCCTTCAGGGCTTCTAATCCAGCCTGGTATATACATTAATTTGAAAAACTATTGGTATTCCTATAATTTTAACTTACTAAGATCATAGCACACCTTCCATACATCAAAACATTTTTTTTACCGTACACTCGTACAGCATACCTGTACAGCCGGCAGCAGTATCGTCTCCGTCTCCTTGTTGTCTTGGAACATGGCCGGCAGCTGGTGCAGGAGCTGCTGCAGGACCGGTCCGCTCTGCTCCGGCAGCGACAGGAACCCGTCCAGTAGCGGCACGAACACATCCGCCACGTCGCCCACTGACATCATCTGAGGTGTCGCTAACGTACCCTACGAAGAGTGGACAAATTGAATGTTAAATGGACAAGTTCAGTATTCAGGCACCTTCAAGAGAAGATAATGAAAGAAGCCTTGACAATTTAATACAATATTTTGTATTCGACCTTCATATTATTTCCTCCTCTTGAGGGTAACATACCAAGCGGGATATAAAAGAACATGCAGATTGAGTTGTGTGTATCCCACATAGACAGTAGATCATTTTTTGGTGTATTAGTACACTGAACACAAATGTCTGGACCCACAATTAGAATGGAGGCTTCTTTGGAGGCCTATTTATACAACTCCATGAATGTTAAAAATATTTTCAACGGTTTTTATTTTAAAGTTTTAAATTGAATATTCAAAAATATTTTCTTAACGCTAGCCTACATTATAAAGGGAAGCCTCAAATTTCACCATCTTAAGTTAATACGTAATTGTATATGAATGGAATGAGTGAATGAATGATTTTTGAATCAAATATTGTTGAACACATACCTTTATATTATAGAAGTGGACTGTAGAACTGTATGTAATGAAACCCACACGAGTGTAGTTCTTACCGGACTCATCTTTGGGCATGGCCTGGGAACAAAGAAATATAAATTTGTCATTACAGTCAATAAAATATTGAACGAATGAATGAGTGATTAATTGAATGAGTGAGTCACTGAATAACTAAGTGACTGAATGGGTGAGTGACTGAGTTAAGAAATGAGCATGATTACAGTGAATAAACAATTTTAATTTTTACTATAATGAACTTGTGATCAATTCAAAAATAAATTGGACAAATATTGTACATATTTTCCTTTTGCCGCCTGCTGTCGCGGCCTGGTAAAATTCAAAGTGTACCCATATAAAAGAAACACTGTAGCATAAATGTTAAATAAATAAATATACGCCTACACCCGTAACCCAGAGGGGTAGGCAGAGATTATGGATTTCCATTTGGCATGATCCTGGCACACCTCTCTCGCTTCTTCTACATCCATGTATACAAGCTCGTCGGTAATGGGTGCTCCTTAAATGTTAATTCATTGTAACATACCATTCTAAGGTCTAACAAATAAAACCTCTATTAGGGTCATTATTTAATTATAGATTTAAAGTACCCTCTATATAAAGTTAAATTATTATCACCTCAATAAAGTCCATGATGTTATCGCAGACGGTCTGCACGAGGCCGTTCTTGATCGCGTTGTACGACACGTCGATAACAAACACCACCGCCGGGGGGTTCGGCAGCGTGTTGTTCTGAAAACAACAACAACAACGATATAACAACAAAAAAATACAACAATTCGTCCAATAGTATGAAAAAAATACACGTTGAACTAACTTATTGTTACAGTCTAGCAAAAAAAATCCAAGAATCAAATGTTTCTATAATGTTATAATATCATTTTGAAATTCACTCAATTAAAACTTTTTTTAACAGATTATACTATCAATCGAAGGTCAGTTATGTGACCAGCAAATGAGAGAGCTAAATCTAAAGGTTTCGCCACACAGCGGGCGGCGACGCGACGCCGGCGCAGATAAGAGTTACTATAGAATATGTCTGTGTGGCGAACCCTTAAGAGCTCTACCTCTCTGGGACCGCCATGACTACGTCGCCACCTACGTATCCAAACAGTTAATAACGAAATGTGTAGTAGGCTTGACTTGGCACTCGGACACTGTTTGGTGATGACGCCTATTTGAAATCGTGGCTATGACCCACGGCGACTGGATATTCTAAGTAACTCTAACTCACTCAGTCGCCACTCGGTCACCAGATTCCTTAATATTGATGTAAACAACTAACTGACGCTATAGCAACTCTACATGGCGACCGTCGAATGCCAGAGGTAGCCAGGTTTAGGTGGCTGGCTACGTCGCCATGGCGTCTCAGTGTGGAAGGGTCTTAATTTTACAAATTATAATTATTTATTTTCATGAGATATGTTCAAATAAATATTTTTTTACATTTTAAAATATCTTTATATAGCTTAAATATTTATGGCCAGTTATAGAAAAACAAATTGAACTCACCCTACAATATTCCTTGGTGGCGACAATCTCGTATGTCCCCAGCGCCATCTCGGCCGGCACCCGTCCGTACTGCTGCATGCTGTTTATATACTGAGTGTACTCCATTGGCACTGAAATACCATCATAAAAAATTACCCACAGTAAAACAAATAAAAAACAACTTCGTTCTACGAAAATCCTGACTTATCCGATTGGGATAAAATTGAAATGGGACTAATTAACAAAACAAAAACTATTGACTGCAAAGCAATTTTTGAAATCGGTTTACAAATGTCAAAGTTCAGTAGTAACAAACATACAAAAAAACTTTAACGGTACAAATCTACAAAACAAATTGATTTATAAATTGGACATTGGTGTATGAAATTTTTGATGTTTAGAGAATGTCTTCTTTTAAGTCGGGTAAAGATAGAAATAGAAGGTTCCAAACAAGGAAACATGTGACCTGTTTTAGGACCAATAGGAGTCCCAAAGACAGAGAAAAAGACTGTTGTATATTGTCTATAACGTTTGTTTAGTTTTGTTAATCTGTACCTAATATAATAATAAGTATTGGAGGTAGTCTACATATAAAAGATTGTACCCACTTATTAAAACATTTAAAGTCAGTCTGAACTCGCAAGATTTGTTTGATTACAAAGATTAAGTTCGATATGGCTGCCTTATTACTTACTTATATATATTTTCAGAAATGTAATTTTGTAGTATAGTATAATGGATAGGCAATGTGAGAAAAAGTTTTTGTATCAAAAATGTTTTAGAATTTACGAATTTCAAAATAAAAGGTAAGGTGTGACTTTGTTTACAAAAATCCCATCTTGATGTGGAACAAACTATATCTCTTTTCATTAAACAGGTAGGTAAGGTAAATAAAGTAAGCCTTACCTTCCGTAGTGGCTTTACAGAAGGCGCATTTGAAGTGTCTGCCGGCATCAATAAACTTCATATTGGGGCACATGTAGGCCTTGCAGCGGCTGCAACGAACAGGCCCCATAGTTGGGGAGCCTGTCAGCGCTGCAAAGTCTATCACAGGGGGCTCCTGCTCTGCCCCAACTGTTTCCGCCATTGGTGCTATCTGAACAGTCACAATTAGTTGTAGAAACTTGATACGTATAAATTCGGAATTATTAATAACTGGTAATCCGCCCAGGACCGAGTATCATAAATTATGTTGATCCGATCGCTACCAAACTTCACAGGAACACCCGGTGGATAAATCTGGGGAAGTCGCTCCAGCTATTTTGGAGTCTATATATAGAGAGAACATACATACACACTTTGCCTTTTATATATAGACAGAAGATTAGCATATTTAAAGATCGGAACCATAAGAAAGCATTCTTGCCTGATTTCCAAAGAAAGCCGTATTTATAGATTTCAATTAGACATTAGAACAGCATGCCTTCCTTGTTCCCTGTGCATCCATATTTGTGAGCATTGCTCGTCGGTTATACCTTATATCACTTTTTTTCTAATGGGACATAATAAACTTTTGCAACATAATTTTTTTCCTTGCTCTCTCTGCATTCATCCTTTCAACATGCCATGCGGAAGCATACCTTTCTCAATTCTAGTCACAACATCCACTTTTAAGCCAATCCTTTTCCCTTATATGACTTCCACCTTTCTAAAAGATATCATCTAACATCTTAACCAGATAATCACATAATAATGAGTAAAAAGTTGAGAAGTTGTCGTCTTGCCACTATTTCTTCACTGAGCCTTTAATAGTACTCAAACTATTAAATAATGGTAATAATTAAATAATAATACACTTATGAACAGTCATCCCAGACTATCAAGTGGAATGGCCTTAGATCTACAATTATTAACAAAGACGTCCATAACCTAGAGGGGTGAGCAGAGACTACAGAGAATATTGTATATAGAATACTTACAACTAAACAGAATGGCATGGCGGTCTGCTTTAGTAGGTCTGCTGTTACTGGCACACTGTACATCGAACTCCTGATGTAGCGAGGACCTGTTACACAAATAATGTATGTTAAAAGATATCAACATTAAAAAAATAACCTCTAAATTACAAAAATATAAATTTACTTTAAACAGTTAACAGTTGGTAGTTATATAATCCTTAAAGTTTAAAAGACGCTGAACTGAACAGTTCTGTGCGACAGTTAAACCATATGTTTTGCAAATGAAAACCATTTGAATGGATTTATCAATCAATATATTACGAACAATTGTCACCATAGAGAGATGATCACATGCCGATGAAACTTGATGACATCACAATTGAATATGATATAATGATCAATGATGAATTAGGCCATCATTTGAGTGTTCAAATATTGTTAAGTACAATCATGATGAAAATATGTAGGCATGGTTGAGTTATGTCTGTAGAACATAAATTTGCAGTGATTACTGGCTATTTGTATCTATTTATTGCAATTAAAAACCAATTATTTAATTCATGTGGTAAAAAGTATTAGCATTAGAATCTAGCCATTACTGAACCTTCCATAGTTTCATTAACTTTATCAAGTTATGTACTAAATCCTTCATAAGCTACAGGAATTAATTACAGACAACACCCCATTTATTAGGTAAAAATCCATATGACCAAATATATAAATCATATTATATCCTGTATTTTTGTCTCACTGACATGTGTATGTACTTTTATATATTTATGTATACATGTATGAATGTCAGTTTCATTGTGATCTGCAGCCTAAATGGCTTGACCGGTTTTAAAGAGTGAGGTATCATGCTCGGAGTATCATATGGGTACAATGATTAGTGTTAATTAATTTTTTAAATAAACTATTTCTTCTTAAGGAGTATATTGGAGATTAGATATTGTTATGGAAAATTTTACATACTTGAGTTTCCCTTGTCATCAACAACGAAATCGGTGGTGACGAGAGGTGGCACCAACCCCTTCTCGTTTGTGACAAACACACCGCCACGGTTCTGTTGGTCATCCGCCATCACTTGGATCTGAAAAAATATTGAGGTCTTTGAACTGTGCTATAATATGAGGCAATTGAAAAAGGAATTATCAAAGTGCCACGATATAACAGCATTTACCATATATTTTAACATTAAAAAATTCAACAAATTTTCTTTCTACAAGCCCACTTTTTTTTAATTTTGCAAGCGAACAAGCGGTTGATCTGATATTAAGCGACTGCTACCTATAGGCATCTGCAACAAGCTAATTAGTTACAGATGCGTTGCCTACCTTTAATGGAGAGAAGGAAGATTCCTTTTCCTCTCCATCATTTCCTTCATATTTAGTACAAAAATGAGTGACGGTGTTGGCATTGGATATCTCAAGAGAACTTTACAGATTAGTGACATACTAAGGAAGGGCGATACAAGGAGTACCAGTAACTGACAATCATCTGTAGATGTATGGATATAGATGAAGCGAGAGAAATGTGGCAGGATCGCGCCAAATAGAAATCCATCATCTCTGCCTACCCCTTTTTCATGTTTTAAGGTACGAGCGTGAGCGTATTTTTATTAAAAAAAAATGTATTATTCCTTTTTGAATAGCTCTAGATACTCACTGGACTGGGCATCTGATCGGGATCAAGACGCCTTTGCTGCGCAGGCTGTGGAAACTGCTGGCCTGGATAACTTGGTTGCTGTCCAGGGAATGGTGCATATCCTGGCTGCTGCTGATAAGCTTGAGGTTGACCAGGCATCGGAGGCTGGCCAGGCATTGGAGGTTGTCCAGGCATTGGAGGTTGCCCAGGCATGTGGTGTTGGCCAGACATTGGGGGTTGGCCAGGCATTGGATGTTGGCCTAACATTGGCGGTTGGCCAGGCATTGGAGGCTGACCAT
>JWHW01001468.1:174496-188994 GCA_000931545.1 Papilio glaucus
GTGACGGTGGTAACGTTGTTGGTGGCGTCGGTGGTGCCGTTGATGATAATGTGATGGTGGTGGTGATGGTTGTGGTTGTCAAGGTGGTGATGGTAGCGGTTTCGGTGTCGGTGTCGTGGTCGTTGGCGTTGTTCTTGGTAAAAAATGCGCATGTTAAAAATTTCATTACAAAATATAAACAGTGTAATAAATGTATAATGTATATTATATGCTATAACTACTACAACCGTGTTTTAGCTGGGTCCCCTGGTGCCTGGATAAGACACACCCCGGAATACAATACGCATGCGCGGAGAACGCCGCATAGAGACGTCAATGTCTTGTTTACATCGATAAAATTAACCAGCATAGCAAAATACATATAGACAAATAACTGCCATTTTTAATAATTCCTTATAAATAAAATAGAAACAAATAACAAGGAGAGCCTTAGATATGAATGTGAATATCTTGGTATGGGTAGGCTTGAGAAAAGAGCGATGGATTACCAGGTGACGTGTGAATAAGGGAATAACGACTGAAATAGCGGATGATAGTTCAATTCGGAAGAACTGTTGGGCGAACGCAGGGAGACGATAAAACAAACCATTCGTCGGAATTCTGGTTTAATTTTGCTCGTGCGCTATTTTATTGATTATAAAAACGTTATCGACCTCGTTTTATCATGCCAATGTTTTCCGCAAAGAGGCATTAACAGCTACACTGGGTGGCTGGGTGGGTCAAGGTGGCCGAGCGGAGAAGGTGCCTAGCCTAAACCTCTTTAAATGTAACTAAGCCAAGAATCAGCTCGCGCCGTTACTTTACTTGTATTAACGGATTGGTAGGTCACCGAGCTCATAGGTTAAGTCTATGCTCAAGGGTCTTCCGAGAGGGAGAGTCTTGGCTCACTCGGATCAAATACAAACTATATTCAAGCCGATGATTCAAAAGTATTGAATTCACATGAATATTTTATTTTGTGAATTCACTTTCCTTCTTATCATTTTATTTTAGACCGAACATTAGATATCGACGTTTTAGGTCCGTGACAACACTAGAGTAGGCAGTCTATCCCCCTATCGATTTGCACCGTCAAAGTCTAATTTTGCCTGTTGGCCGGGAACATTGGTTTCATAATGGTTTACAAGTAAATTCTTAATAAGCTATATTTAATCTTATGCTAATAATGATGTGATACATTTTTAAATGACTGGAGAAATCAAATGTTACCCCTGATTTCATAATAGATGGTGTCAATATGGTTGTGTGCTTTTGAATACAGTGACTTAAACTAATGATGTTAAGGTATAATTTCATTTGTTGAATAATAAATGAAAATCAGTTTTAGACCTCAGCTCGAGGCCTCGAAGTCTGAAAAGGCTGCTTCAGTGGGAAAGACGTAAATATGATTTTGTACAGAACTGAGTTATTTTCTGCGAAAAAACTGAAGAAATATACATAGAAGGTCATATTCTAGTGACTTGGAACTTACAAAGGTTGTGATTGGTTTCGTTAAGGTGTGCAGAAATGGTTTTAAAATAGCCGATGTTTCTATATTCGAGAAATTACGTAGCTGCTCGTAGCTTGTGTGTGGTGAAGAGTTAATGGTAAGTTGATTTAGATTTATAGTTTCGTACTAAAATCTGAAAAAATTACAAAAAAAATATATTTTTATATTCTTTTTCTATGTAGGAAGTAGTGAATAAGAAACTATCTTATGCATCTCGGTAGATTTTATCATGATCTCCCTGCCCTTTTCCCAATCATATGGGGTTGGCACAGTATGATTGTAGTCCATACTATACAGGTTTTAGCTACAGTTTTTACCGCTGCCTCAACCCTACTACGGAATATTTGGTTGTACTTATGTCTTGTTTTATCATTATGATCAAAGACAATTCCCTGGCCGATATAGTCAAATGTCGCGACTGTTATTGGACGGGCGAATCCCGTTTCATCAGATTCCTCATTAAGTGATCGGCATTCATATCTTCTGTGATAATCATCCTGCGCTAATTTCCATTCTTATAGACGTTAAATAATTATCAAGGACCGATGACTGCGATAGTAAGGTGATTGTTTCCAGTCAACAAAATGCAGCTGCTGGTGCTACTACTGTCGGTGGTGACGCTCGGCGCCGGGCTGCCGCAGAAGCCGAACCTGGACGCGATCCTCAACCGACGCACGGACGTCTACATCGCCGGCTTCTTCCCATTCGGCAAGGGCGTCGAGAACTCGAACACTGGTATCTATTTACTGCTAATTATACGAGTTAATTCCCTCCATTTAACAATCGGACGTTTAGACACACGGCTGGTTTCTATGATCTACTGGATATTCCAAGCGTTCAAACGAAGCGATTCGAATCGTCGTTCATCCTGCGTACGGCGAAGGATTGGAATAAGTTGCCAGCGTCAGTGTCCGTCCGATTATGACGTGGGTATATTCAAGAGAAGAGTGAATAGGCTGTTGCTAAACTACTGCGTATCATCTTTCCATCACATCACCACTCAACATGAACTGGGTTCATGGTCAGGCGCTAGCATTCAAGGCTCATGATAAAAATGGATATGATCTTATATTAGCTGTTAATTGCATTGCATGCAATTGAAAGAACAACTTGCGTTTAAAACGGACGGACGGTAAAACTTATCAATTAAAAGATGAAAGTCAAGAAGGAGCAGATATCTTCCTTTTCAGACATTCATGATACATTCATAACAATAATCTATAAAAACGTGGCACTTTCCTGATCAAGGCGGCTTACTCATGCAACGGCTGCTGTGCCTACTGGCTTTACCACTGTTCTGGTCTCAGAACTAGCTTTAGGATGTATCCTTGCATGACATTCTTCTTATATATTTTATACTTCATTATTATTTATGTATGTATATGTGAAGTGTATTAAGAGCATAGTACCAAAGCTATGTTAAAACCGCTGTAGGTCGCGGCGTGATGCCGAGCGTCAAGCTGGCGCTGGACCACGTCAACGAGCACGACTCCGTGCTGCGCAACTATCGCCTGCACATGTGGTGGAACGACACGGAGGTAACTCCTCGCACAATCCTTCAAAGCTACCAACTACCACATCTATATCTATGGATAAATGATAGTGGACTACTAATTGTGGTGTAGTCATAATTTGTCTAATTGGTGATAATCACACCAAATGTTTTATGGCCTAAGCCAAAAAATTGTTGAATGTCAGTAACATCAGGTTTAGAATCTATCTTTAGAATAACAATTTTTTATTATTATGGTCGAATAAGATACATCGATGGAGACTCGAACAGGTACAAGACATTGCAGCGCAGGCACAGGCAGACCACCCATAAGATGACGACAATCTAATCACGATTGAGAGAGTCCATTTGGTGAGTACTGTAGGGAATCGATCTTTATAGAGATACTTGGAGGACTACGACTAGTAGTGGACATCTTTTCACAGATAATTATAATGATATCGACTACCAAATCTGCACAAGTAGACACTATGTTTAGTTAGTCTTTTAATAGAACCTTATTTGTCAGTGCAATGCGGCCGTGGGCGTGAAGTCCTTCTTCGACATGATGCACAGCGGGCCGCACAAGCTGATGTTGTTCGGTGCGGCCTGCACGCATGTCACCGACCCCATAGCGAAGGCTTCCAAGCACTGGCATCTCACGCAGGTACGCTGGTGCAATATTCTGTAGTCTGTTCTTTACTTATTTTACGGTAGAAGTAGGCAAAATAATGCTATAACCACCACTCCACCAATATTCGTATCACAAAAGTTATACGCGTTGCCAGACCTTTTGGAAGAAAGGAAC
The DNA here is from genome assembly GCA_000931545.1 of Papilio glaucus. Taxonomy (NCBI): domain Eukaryota; kingdom Metazoa; phylum Arthropoda; class Insecta; order Lepidoptera; family Papilionidae; genus Papilio; species Papilio glaucus. The sequence goes on from JWHW01001468.1 coordinate 178,286, forward strand.
GTGGAGTGGATAAGGAAAGATGAAGACGAAGGCATGGGGATGATGATTTAAAGAAAAATATTATATTTAAAGAATAATCAATTAGAAATAAATTGAATAACACTAACAGTTTTGTCATCACTTGTCATATTTCGGTTCCAGCTCTCCTACGCGGACACGCATCCTATGTTCACGAAGGAAGCCTTTCCCAACTTCTTTCGCATCGTGCCCTCAGAGAACGCCTTCAATCTGCCTCGCATCAGGCTGCTGCAACACTTCAATTGGACAAGAGTCGGCACCATCTACCAGAATGAACCGAGATATGCTTTGGTAACTTGTTTGTATTAATATAGTAAAGGAATCCACGTGTATGACCTGGATGCTGGACTTTGGTTACAAAAGAAAAAAGTACAACAATCAAGTCTAAATAACACCATTATATAATGATCGAAATAAAGGAATTAATTGCTAGGATTAAATTGTCACACGAGCTGGATGTAGATAATGAGTACCATCGGAGATTTACACAACCAGTAGTGCTAGTGAGCCATCACCACTTGATCATCACCACCTGATGTATCAGGTGGGATCATGGTCCAGCACTCGTATTGTATTCCAGGCACACAATCGTCTACTCGCAGACCTGGATATCCACGGGTTCGATATTGATGAGACGCAGAGTTTCGCGACTGAAGTACGAACCGCACTCGAGAAGCTAAAAGAGAAGGACATCAGGATTATTCTTGGGAACTTCAATGAGACTTGGGCGATGAAGATCTTCTGCGAGGCTTATAAGTATGTTATGTTTTCAATCTTTTACTATAAAAGAGTACACAGTAGACTACTGCTACACAGATACCTTCCTAAGCGTAGTTTAGCCAACAGCTGTCACCGATAAGTGATTATTTTGAGGGACCCATAATCACGTATCAGTGGAAAAAGTTTAAAAAATCATACTGCGGTCAGTTTAAAAAGCTGCAATCACCAATAAGACTGCAGTATGCCTTTTAAATTTGTAACTTGTTGCTTGTATCCATATCTTGGAGTCTCGTTTTTTTAAACATCTCAGAATGAACGACAGTGATACTATTGTACAAAAATGAATTGGTATAACTTGGTTGGAAGGTACACTGAATTGTAATAGCTTCGAAAACAGACCAGAGATTCTGCCCACCAAACTTGCAATTCAGAGGAACTCATATCAGAATAAGTTGTAAATATAAGTTGTTCGAATTCCAGACTGGAGATGTACGGGCGTGCGTATACGTGGCTGCTGCTGGGCACGTACAGCGAGCGGTGGTGGCTGAAGCGCGGGCCGTGCGCGCGGCGCGAGCTCACCGCCGCGCTCGACACCGCGCTGCTCACCGACCTGCTGCCGCTATCCACCACCGGCGAGACCACCGTCTCTGGGATAGTATGCTCGAGTATTCAGTTATTAAAGTAGTAAAAAACTATGTCTAGTCTAGGTAGACATAGTTTTTTCCCTTAGACAAAAGTATGCTAAATGCAGCATGCATTCGGGAAATTCCGCTTCAACTCCTCGCAAATACTTTATTGTCTAAAGATGAAAGTCTTTTCAGTGCGTTCTTCCCGCAATGGTTCCTGCGTCCATAGGTTAAAAGTCTCACAGCGTGCTATGGAGATAGCTATGCTCGATATCACTCTAAGACTCTAAGGAATAGAATCCGGAACCACAAAATTCGACGGACAAATAAAGTAGACGTAGTAGATAGTTATTAAAGTCTGAACTGGCAATGAGCCGGTCCCATCCGTCGAGCTAGCACCAGCCACGGATCGGGACCAAAAGTGTGAGGCGTCATCCTTCTAGAGGGACCGATGACCTCGTATACTGTTATCACATCTGGGCAGGCGCAGCCAGATATCAACTTACAGCATTAGATTCGTTGATGATGCGGGCCAGGAGATCGAGGTGACCTAGATCTAAATATTGTCAGTCTTGAGCCCAGACGCAAAAGGAAGTTTTACCATCGGACGTTTAGACGTCTGGTGTCTATCCTTTTATAGTGGATATACCGAGCTTTCGAATAAAGCGATTAGAATCTTCGTTCATTGTGCGACAAAGGATGAAAACAATGTGCAGGCGTCAGTGTTTCCGCCAACTACGACGCGTGTACCGTGGAAATAAGAGGAATGATTAGGATACTAAACTAGTGCGTACCATCTTAACATCAGGTGGGATCTTGATCAAGCGCTAGTTTATTCAATATAAAAAGTCGCCAGAAGCGGTGCGCAGAGGACCACATATTGGAGAAAGTAATGGGGAAGGCCTCTGTCCAACAGTGAACTGCCACTGCTGGGAACTGTGTCAGTATACAAACTGATGATGAGGATTTAACAGATAGTATTACGTTAGTACTTATTAAGAACTAAGCGCATTCCGGGAAATCTTTAGTCAGAAGAAGACTTTACAGTGTAGTACATTCGTACAAAACCATTATTATGTTTCATCTAAAATTATTTTTGACACACTGTCATTCGTTAATACTTTCAGACGGCGAAAGACTACCAGATAGAATACGACCGGCGTAGAGGTCTTGAGTATTCAAGATTCCACGGGTACACTTACGATGGTGAGTAATAATGAGTAAACTAAAGTGTTTTTTTTATTTTCCACTAGATGGCGTCGTTCTTAATGTTATAATTAAGTGATTACTTTTACGACGAGCATGTATGCGATCTATAGAAGAAGCGAGAGAGGTGTGCCAGGATCGCTCTAAAGGGACATCCGATATCTCTGCCTACCCTTCTGCCTACGGTCTTGAGACCATATATATAATATTTTTGGTATATTATATTTATATTATATTAGCACTTATTATTAGGGGGACTCTCCTATCCATAAAATGAACGGAATAAAATTCATAAAATTCATTTTAATCCAGTTTCCAAATTAATTGAAGATATTTAAAGTTAATTGGACATTTTGACGTTTAGGATGATGGTTATACAATGTTCCTAGAAAATGATGTATAATGGCAGTACTAGATATCGATTGCTGTGATAGGTATATGGGCGATGGCTCTGGCCATACAGACGGTGGCGCAGCGCGTCAAGTTGAAGCACAAGGAGAGGACGGTGCAGGACTTCCGCTACCGGGACAAGGAGTGGGAACAGCTCTTCCTGGACGCACTCAGCAACGTCACCTTCGAAGGAGTCACTGTAAGATGAGAAGATAAGATTCTTCTTAAGTATTCTCTCAGAATGGTGTCGCTAAAACTGTATGATTTAGGTCCGAGTGTGTTGAAAGGATGAACAAAGAGTGGCAGGACAAATTTATGTTTGAAAAGTGAGCGGCTGTGTTGTTAGAGAACGCCTCAAACACATTTGTACCGACTGGTACTGACCATATTTAAGAAAGTGACAGACTAAAGAAAAGATTTTTTATGGAACATCGTGGGAAACGAGCAAGCTTTTCATCTGATATTAAATGCCACTCCCCATGGGCATCTGCAACAAGCTAATGAGTTGCGTGGCCTACCTTTAATAGACAGAGGAAGGGATAAAGAGAAAAAGGATATTTCCTATCCGTCCCCTCCCCTATCAAATCCTCATCTTCTTCCTATCCTTTTCTTATTAGAAAATGTAATCTAAGGAAGAAGATAGAATTAGGCCTCCAGCACTTCACTCATCTGATGAAATGCAGAGCACTTCTACTTCACACCTGTTTTCTGTGAGGTCGTGGTATTTCAGCGGTCAAGCCGGCCCATTCGTGCAACAAATGTAAGCAGTAATAACATAAATCTACCGTAACCTTCCTTTTCCTTCGTAAGCGCAGGAAGCGCATAAGCATGGACGTAGAAGAAGCAAGGCTGATGGTGCTAAGATCGAACCAAATGGAAGGAACTTGAAACTTGTACCGACCGTAGCAAATTGGAATTACTACCTGTGTGTAAAAATCAAATCAAGAATATTATTTCATAAATTTTAAAAACTATTAACTACTACTAACTAACTAGGGTCCGGTGAGATTCTACGACAACGAACGCAAGGCATCGATACTTCTCAAGCAGTTCCAAGGCGACCAGGTGGGAGAGATAAAGGTCGGGGAGTATTGCGCTGAGAGGGATCACCTGGACTTGACCAGCTGGGAACCTTTTAAATGGGTTGGCAAGTAAGTCCTATGACGTACATCTTTATTTAATAGAAACATATATGAAAATAAACTGCATGCTCTCTTAAGTTAGGTACGCGAAAGTGGCAATAGGTTGAGCTGGTCACGTATGGGAATATGAAGTGGGGGTATCCCCTTCTTACAGATAAGCTGGTAATCGCTTGAATTGTGGATGTGGATACAGACAAAAGGGGACCACAATAGAAGGCATTGGGAAGGCCTTCGTGACTTAAGTCAAGTGAAAAAGACAGTGTTGATAATGATAAAGAAATATTACTGTGAACTTGCAGAAATCCCCCGAAAGACCGAACGCTGCGCCTCATCGAGCACACGCAGGTCAACATCACCATCTACACTGTGCTGGTCTCCTGCTCCGTGCTCGGCATCATCTTAGCTACAGGATTCCTCGCTATGAACATTCACTATCGGAATCAAAGGTAGAAAGACTTTGGACATCCTTAACCCAGAAGAAGACATTACGTACGGCCTTGACCACGGAACACAATACTCTCGACTCTTCCCTGCCACTTCTACATACATACATCTACGCAAACATGCCGGTTACATGTTATCGATCTGATCATTCATTTATTCGATCATTTATAAATTTATCGATGCACCCAAAATTCTAACAGCCTTAAGAATTTCACTGATGGTGTTATAAGAAACTAGGAATATCTATGACATTAAAAAGGATTTTTGAAAATAAAGTTTATATCGGTAATTAATTTCTGTATATTATGTATTATATTTGGACACGATTGACGGTCTACTCAATCACTATTGCTATTTACTAACTATAACATTATATGCCTCTTTCTATCGTAGATACATAAAGATGTCATCACCGCACCTGAACAACATTATCATCATCGGCTGCATCTTCACCTACATGAGCGTCATCTTCCTCGGCCTCGACTCCAGTCTGGGCAGCCTGGGTATGTCCTCCCTAATGATCTCCTTCCGTCTCGTTGTCTGATCTGTTCGCACTGTCATAAGTATCTTTGTTTACACTTCTCTATTATGGATCGAAGGTAAACTAGACGCATTGTTGATATCTAAATTGTCATCTACCGAACGATTTCAATGCTCTTTATAATTTGAAAGTTTTCCTTTCATCAATTTAACAAAACTACTTTGCTTTAATACGTTTTGGTACAGTAAACGGAATGATGTCAATTGTAAAGAGCTTTGGACTCTCTGGATACTTGCATAATGTTGAAACTAAAATAAAAATAAAATTAAAAGCGATAATCAAAAAGTGAAAAGAATCACTTCAGACTCGCATGTTGCTGGCACACTGTATGTCACGCTGGAACGCCATCTGATCTCATCAACTTCATTGATTCTTAGGTCTTTCTCAGGAACCGTCGCGACGAGGTAATAGAGCTTGCTCCCATCCCTCCAGCTTCAGCTTCGACCCTGGGCAGAATGGAACCCGCTAACCAAATTTTGGGAACTTGGGCCCACCCCCTTTTGACTTTAGTGTTATGATTCTGAGAAAGACCTAGGCCGTTTTCTAGGTCACCGGAGTCAACAGCATGTTTCCAAGTTTTGGTTCATTTGGTTATTCCTTTTACCTTCATCCGTAACGCTTCTATGGGCCGATTATTTGTGTGGTTATTTCGTGTGTTAAATAGTGCACTATTAAGTTGTGTTTTATGAGTTGGTTAACAATACTGTCGCTTGGATGATTAACTACATTGTTATTATTTACAGCTCTGCTTTTTCCGTCATCTTCTCGGTATCCTGCTATTGCGGTCGCTATCAACGCCTTCTGTTATTTGTTTGTAGTGAATTTGCTAATCGTTTACTATCTTGCACTACATTTGATTAATTTAAAACAGTGAAATAAACAAGTTGGTAATATTAATAAATTTTATAAGATATATTTGATATAAATTGTACATGGAACGTGGTATTTTGTCCAAGTGGTATATGATTAGGATTTCATCTGGGTACTATTTGTCCAGGAGCATTTCCGTTCATCTGCAGTGCTAGAGCGGGACTGCTGATGACGGGTTTCAGCTTTGCGTTCGGCGCCATGTTCTCCAAGACGTGGCGCGTGCATTCCATCTTCACTGATGTTAAGCTCAACAAGAAGGTACTTACCATTACTCATATTTTAAAAGATATTACCCAAATAGTATTGTTGAAACCGTATCAAGTGACCAATCACGTTTTCTCTTCTAATGTCATATATCCTTACTGATTTCTTCACCTTTTTCTTTCACACTTTGCAAATTCTTACATTCGTTTTCCTATCTGATCAAACAATAACATGTATTAGCATTAGGGTCAACTCGTTTTGTCTTCCAAGGTATTCTTAGCTGTAATTTGTTGTTTTTATTTTCAGGTGATAAGGGACTACCAATTATTCATGGTGGTCGGTGTGTTGCTGGCCATCGACATCGCTATCATGAGCACGTGGCAAATATTCTATCCGTTCTACAGAGCTACCAAGCAGATGGAACCTTACGTAAGTGTGTCAATATTATTGATACAATTTTACTACCTCTGTTTTAGAAAAGCTATAAAAGTAGGTGTCAAGGCTTAGCCCACTTGCGAAAGTACGAGTGTATTTCACTATTATCATCATTAAGCATGTACCTTGACGTTGACAGCCACATCCGACGAGTGAAGACATCGTGATCGTGCAGGAGAATGAGTACTGCCAGTCGGAGAGGATGACTATATTCGTCGGGATCATCTACGTGTATAAAGGGCTGTTGCTGGTATGTCTCAATATGATTTAACACTTACGTTGTTAGCACCATACTATAAAGTTGAGATGACATTCAGTAGTTCGTATTCGACGTCATATTCTGAAAAAACCTCTTATCTAGGTATTCGGAGCATTCCTCGCTTGGGAGACGCGACACGTCTCCATTCCTGCACTGAACGACTCCAAGCACATCGGCCTATCCGTCTACAACGTCCTCATCATGTGCATCATGGGCGCTCCCATCGCTCATGTAAGTCTTATCTTAATAAACAACAATTGTAACTTATTTAAGTATAATAACAGCTTTGAAATATGATACCTTAAAGCTGTCCTAATAATAAGTTAGTTCGTTTAAAAGAATTTGTAAATGGTCCTTCAAGCCGGATAATTATTTATTACAGGTGCTAGCGGACCATAAGGACGCTCTGTTTGTCCTCATATCGATCTTCATCATATTCTGTACTACCGCCACTTTGTGTCTGGTTTTCGTGCCTAAGGTTAGTGTCTAATTTTTGACGTAAAAATAGATCTTACTTTAGATAATATAGAAGCAGTAAATTGTGCAAAGTTCTAAAAAGGTTAATTTGAGTGACTGAGAAGACTTAAGATAAATTATTGTTAAAACTGCAACAACCAGAAGAATTTGAAGCGTTGAAAGTGCTTGAGCCCGCAACATCTGTTGGACGAGTAGGCCGGATCGACTAGTGAAATACAACAACCTCACAAAAGACAGATATGAAGTAGAACTATTTTCTCGTTTGCCTCTTTCTGCTAACACATAAAAAACTCACATATAAAAAAAAGTAGTTGTAGTTTTGCTATTACCTCTAAATGCTGACATTTTTCCTTAGAAGAACGCCTTAGCGTTGTATTTTCCCGATTATGTGACAGCTGCAGCTTATAGAGATCCTATCATCATTTATTTATTACATCATCATATATCAGCCTACTGCTGAACATAAGTCTTCCCCATTGTCTTTCACATAGTTTGGAGTCCTCCGCTTTCCGAATCCAATAATTATCCTCTGCATTCATTTATTAATAATATCAATACGATCTCAAATGAGGAATTATTCATGGATCAAGATCATATATTTTCAGCTACTAGAATTACGTCGCAACGGTCAGCCGGGTGCAGCTGGGTCGCGGATCAGGGCGACGCTGAGGCCCACTACCACGCACGAATGCCGTGACCCCGGGCCCGAGCTGGAGCGCCGGCTGAAGGAGCTGCGTCAGTACAACAACCGCTACCGCCGCACTCTGCAAGCGAAGGAGAATGAGCTGCAGGTGGGGATTATAGCGCTGCGACGGTACTTGATACTTCAATGACCTTGGATTTTTTTTGTGTGGCTAGCTGTAGGCACGGGATACAATAGGGAAGTGATAGCGCTGCAACTATAGTTGTGGGACCTTATTTTTCTATAGCTCTTTTATAGAAGAAAATGGCAAATCAGCAACCGGTTCATCTAATATTAAGTGACTGGTACCTATAATAACCTCAGATTGCTGATACGTTGCCTATAATAGACAAAGGTGGGTCAAATCCTCTTCCTTCCCACCCTTTCCTTATTAGAAAAGAGTGGGAAGAGGACTAAATTTAGGACTGCGACACATCACTCATCAGACGCAACGCAGAAATACTTCTACTTCACGCCTGTCTTCTTTGCGGTCGTGATGTTTTGTCGGTAGAGTCAGCCCATTCGTGCAACAAATGTTGTTGTTACAGGCTCAACGAAAATATACACTGGGTATACACTATTACAATGCATTGATCCTGGCCAGCTCGTGACGTAGGATTTTATTGATTAATACAAATTACATACATGATTTTCAATCGTTAAAACATGACATTACAAATGAGTATACACTCTTGGAATCTGCGTGTAATCATGGCACACTTTTCCCTCTTCTAATTATTTTTTTTACCGTGATTAATGATGGTTATCAAACCTGATGTTATTTCAGATGCTACTAAGCAAGCTTGGTAGTGACGCCAGCTCGGAGTCGTCCACTCGGGAGTCGCGCTCGCCTGCGCAGCGCGTGCGTCTACCGTCAACCAGGGAGAACATTAGTCATCCGGGTATTCACAAAAATGTTTAAATATTGAAGTATATAGTATGAGATCTTCCGAAAATGCTCCCTGTTCTACCGACATACCTTTTTCAGAGAAACAATTATGTTTCGCTTGCATGCAATGCTATTATGATACAAAATGTAGTATAAAATATCAATGCTTGCACGTAATGTACTGTCTATATAAATATAAGAGATTTCCAGGTATCTATTGACTCATCACAATATCTCTGGAACCTTATGGCCTAGAGACTTGAAATTTGGTAGGAATATTCCTCTCGCTGAGTAGAGGTTAAGTTAAGAACGGTTTTTACGAAAGCTAGATAGTGTAATATATATTATTAAATACAATAAACATTGTGTTTTAGAAACGAGCGACATAACTTCAGTGTGCAGCTTGAGCGCATCCGCCGGCGCGGAGTCCGAGTACATCAACTTGCAGACCTATACCAACATTGAGAAGTGAGTTTCCTACAAACATTTGTAGAGCCCACGCAGCATTGTAGAGCCTCCGATAAACTTTTTTATAACGTAAGGGGGTAAACACCAAAGGAACTGCAGACACGTTGCCGGTGTTTACGGAAGGATAAAACTCATTTCTTGAAGGACGAAGGTTTTCCCATAATCTGATAAACATAAACGATCTGCTCAAGGTTGCTAAAGTCTACTGGACGAGGGCTGACGAGGACCGAGCTTTGTAGCAGCTCCTGAATCCCTTCAGTCTATGTTCTCCAGTGCACATCTCGTCACTGATGATGATATAGTACCTTTTTTTTTTTATAAAGAATAAACTAGCGCTTGACCACAATCCCACCTGATGTTAAGTGGTGACGTGGTCTAAAGATGGTACGCACTAGTTTAGTAACAGCCTATTCACTCTTCTCTTGAAGGTACCCACGTCATAATCGGACGGAAATACAGACGCTGGCAACTTATTCCAATCCTTTGCCGTTCGCATGACGAACGAAGATTTGAATCGCTTCGTTCGAACGCGTGGTATCTCTACTAAGAAAGGATGGAGACCTGCCGTATGTCTTAGCGTCCGATGGTAGAAAGGAGATGGGGGAATAAATTCGTGCAATTCCTGGGCACACTCCCCAAAATGCAATCTGTAAAACACCGAGAGGCTAGCCAATTTGCGTCTCGGCTCAAGACTGGTAAAATTAAGGTCTTGGTCACCGATCAGCCTCCTGGCCCACCTCTCCACCGAATCTAATGCCGAGAGTTGGTATTTGGCTGCACCTGCCCAGATATGGCAGCAGTACTCCATGCACGGTCGGATCTGTGCTTTATATAAAGTCAAAAGCTGTCCCGGTGTGAAGTACCGCCGTACCTTTGAAAGGATTCCAAGCTTCCTAGCAGCTACCTTCGCTTTAGATTCGATGAACCGCCTGAAGTTAAGGTTCGCCGAGATCTCGACTCCCAATAACTGCAGACGGTCAGTGAGTTCCAGAGATACATTCTGAAAAGTCGGAGCTAAGCTGAACTGGCTCCTTTTAGCGGTGAATAAACACGTTTGCGTTTATTCACCGCTAAAACGAGCTATCTGTTATCTGTTAATAACCTTAGGTCTTTGTACTATTTAGTTAAAAATTTGTCACTTTAGAGCAGTGGTTCCCAAACTTATTTTGTCTACTGCCCACTTTGAGAATAAATATTTTTTTAGCGCCCCCAAATTTTCACATATTTAAAAACCACTTTAACTTCTAATTAAATTAATTAACTATTGTGACCTATATATGTATATTAACGAAGAATTCTAAACGAAACTTTTACTATAACCCGCAACTTGAAACCTGA
>JWHW01001597.1:7527-19264 GCA_000931545.1 Papilio glaucus
AGTATATTCTTATTTATTGGTTAACGCTAAGCTGTTATTGAAGCTTAAGTAAAAGTTATAGGCTTCATTACCGTCTTCACTTTATTCATCATAATAATTTTACTTTATGTTGGCGCACTAACACTATCCTGGTAGTACTAGCAGCCCACGATTTTTTCCGATATTGGGGATCGTGAAAATTTCCTTAATGCAGCTGCAAATACGTATGGAATATACACTCTAAAACATAAAATGTATTTCCAAGGGTACTATCATCAATGTACCATTCGTCAAGCGATCGCCATATACGAACAACGGAAATACCAGAGGAGTAGGAGGACATTTCCATGGTTCAAGAAGACCAGAAGGTAACACAACGTAACAACGTTTCATAGAACATGTATACGAAAGAATTACATCACGGATATACAGACGAGACGAAGACGCGGCAACCACGGAATTATGATGATGCATGCACGTCCACATTGGTACAGAGACACTGCGCGCATGAATTAAACTCCCCTCAGTTCCGTCACCGTCCCGTCCACGTCTTAACCTCGTCCCGTCGTCGCAGGGACCTTAATAATTCAAAACATGTTTTGATAACTACCTACAAACGGAATATCACATGTGAGTGTTACTTGTCCCGGTGAATTTAACCGTGCTCGTGGGTATTTGCCTCGTAAGGTATTTCTATAATTGGTCCCGAGTCTTAGTCGCCTTGACGAGCGATCATCCTCAATCAAATTGCTTTGCAGGCAGCATGAATTCTATCCAACGTTTCGTAAGCCCAATGTATATTTATATCATGCAACCAATTTCATTTGAACAAGTAAATATCGAAAATGAAAAATAAATCATCAAAAAATAAACACAAAAATTCTTCTATTTATTACTTTATTTTTTATCTAGATAAATAAATAAAATGTAAAAAAAACATGTAAAACTCAGAAAAGATAAGAAAGTCAAACTAAAGTTGTCAAACCGCTAAAAATATCCCTTTCTTGGTATTCCTGAATATTGACGGGCCGGTTGGCGTGGTTAGTAAGATACTTGCTTTTCACGCCGCAGGTCATAGGTTCGAATCCCATCCAGGACATACTTTTGTGTGCACTAACATGTCTGTTGGTCCTGAGTCTTTGTGTAATTAATTATTTAAGTATGTATTTACGAAAGAAAAGTTGTATACCAGTTATCTGGTTTCCATATTACAAGCTCTGATTAATTAGGGATCAGATATTTTATTAGTTGGCCCTACGCCCAAATATTGCTAACCTTTTACAATAATATTCTCAAGCTTAAATTAAAAGGCAACAAAATATTATAACTACCTGATAACAACTACGCATTATTAAGTTTTTTATGTATATTTACGAGCACTATCGTGAAAACATAATTACTTATTTCTCTTTGTTTTCCTCTTATAATCCTCGTAGGTTTTAGTATATTGTCATTGACCGTAGGCTTTATTTACAGCTTCAATTAAAGAGCCTCCAGTTTTCTATGAACAGTAAGACTCGTGAATGGAAAAAAATCTATAAGCAGGCGGAACGTTCACGAACCTAAAATTAAAAAATAAATATGAGGTTAAAAGTCTGATTCACAATGTCCAAGTAGAGTCCTGAATAAGCAACTTGCAACTTATTCGACAAGTAACGTCGTTTCACAACCTCCAAATAAGCTTAACTGGTTAATAAAGTGCCAAATAAATTATAGGTGGGATATGTTGTTATTGGGTGGTTCACACTAAGAACTATAGTATGAGTTCTCGGTGTGAGTTGGGTGGTTATAGTAATTTGACGAATTATTTTATTTTTTTGACATTTGCATTACGTTTCATTTCAAATCAAAATAATCGATTTGAAAGAAAAAAGCTTTTGAGATTAATTAAATTAAAAACATGATTAATGCTCTCAAATGTTCCGTAACTCGAACTTATAGAAACAAATTGACACATAAACGCCAACTATTTTAACGGGAAGTTTTATGTGTCAGCTAATTTATTTGTCAATTACTTATTAGGCACTTTACTCAGACCTTGTGAAACAGGCTCTAAAAATAATTTCGCGTAAATAAAAGCTTTATTTCCAACAAATAAATGCTAAGCAACATACCAAATAAACAATTTCTTGACGCTAAGGCGCTTGAAACTATATTAAAACCATATAATTAATTCTTTAATGTAAAAAAGGATTGGATTTAATTTGATTTTTAAATCATGTTAATTAAATACATAGTGATTTGCATTTTAACGCGAGCGAGCCTTCATTACGATAACACGATTTTATCGTCCTGAAAACATAACGGTCCATGAAACACTGGAAAAAAGTATGCATTAATGTCAGTGCTTTTTAATTTTAAATATTCACCTACCTTTCATTACTTTATCTATCTACATTTTTGAAGAGAAAATTATGAAAACAACCCAAATATTTTTTTAATAACATAAAGGAGAAAATGAGCACGTGTCAATAAAATTTATAGGGCCACGCCTACCCAATAACATCTGCAATTATCAAGTCGTACAAAATCATTGTCATGGTTTTTGTAAAGAAGAACTCTCTTATTTTGTACATAAATAAACGATGTACTAACGTATGTAATTAAATCCAATCTTGTTATTTTGTTATTAAATCTATGAAAATGACTTCTAAATTCGATAAAATATTTATTAATAATTAAATAAAACCTATCCATGCGGAAGTCCTTTAGCCCCAGACGTCTAGACGCCGGAGTTCTGGGGAAGCGTAATGAAATCGGCGGCCGATGGGAGAATAGGTATAGAGGAGGCGTTCTAAATAAGAAGCTACGGTCAATCTCGACTCCTAATCAATTTAAATGCCCAGACTAACTCTGATAACTAACATTATACTCTTGTCTTATACAAATTTAAAGACAAAGATAATTTTATTTAGAACAGAATAATTACAAAACTGTAGTTGAGCTACCTAAAGTTTTTATTTTTAACTAGGTGGTTATATTATTAAATTTGAAATATTACTTATTTAACCTGACGATCCTTGTAAGGACGTTGGGACCAATTTATAAGAAATGTATTGCGAACGGCATTTAATAAGTGTGCATTTTAGATTAATTATACATCCTGAAGTCGGTAAAAATTGCATCTAGAGATTCCGTTACATAGATACCTATGTAATACATGAAACAAACATGGCTTTATATACATTAAACATTTAGGTATATACATTTCCTAGAACTAAACAAAAGCTGAAAGATATTTTCGTTTACATTTCACTGGACATGATAATGTTGTATCTCTACTACACCGGACAGGTCTGCTATGAATCTGTTTGCATTGCTACATGTAAAGTCTCGCATCTCTCTCAGCAATCACGTTTATGTTATTTCAAAATAATATATGAAAGATTAAGTTTAAAGTTTAAACAATTTTAAAATAATTAAAATTTTCAAGGAACATGTGATTTTTACAATAAATATTTAAAACTAGAACTTCTTAATAGTTTTCTTAAGAAAAACTCTACTCTAGAAATTTCAAAGAAACAAATAACCTGTATCATCCCGGGTCTTTGTAGTTGATTTATTATAGTACTCGAAATGCTCTAGTCATAAACTAAACTACTATTTAGAAGAGGAAAAATATCGGTTACATTGAAAATGCGCTGTTCTCAGACGATAACGTTTCTGATATTCGTTGCTTAAATGCTGTGTACTTGAATTGGAGTTAATTCAACAGAGTAAATTCGTTAAAAAGAAAAATGACAATAAGAATGTATGTGCGGGATTCTGAACTTAGGCTTTATATTTACTCTCTACTAATTTAACCCTTGACTTTAAAATACGTGTTTTTGGATACTTTAGCACTCAAATATGCCTTTATTCTCTTTCTGATTTATAATTTAGGTTTATCTGATGTTCGTAGTAGATTTCGTTTTGTAGTAAAACAATTTTTGTTTAGAAACCGCGGTAAAATTAAACTCTAAAAGAATAAGAATTATCAGTGGATAGGATTTAGAGCATGACGCCCGGCATGCAGGATGTCCTTGAAGAGGGATCTCGGGGCTCATTTTGTCGATGGTTTTAATTTTACTTATAAATATACTTATAGAACGGTATAATCGTTCTAGAAGTATATTTAATCTTTTTGTTCGTAATTATTTCATCAAAATCGAAATAATTAGCAACTTGCATTAAAGATGGAATACGAAAATGTTGTTAAAGTTAATTACTTTATCGTTAATTGCCACTAATCAGGCCGCAATACAACATAAAGTGTTTATGCATCTAAAACTTTTAAGACAGAAACATTGCCATGATTCTATTATACATTTCAGCGTTCTTTAAGTGCCTGTGAATATTGTTTTTTTTTCAATAGAAACGCTAGTAGGCAAAAGGCATTCAAAAGAATTCCAATTCTTTAAAGTACGTTTGCGGGATTATTTAATGTGGTGGAATAAAATGACTGCCTATTGTTGGAAATTTAGTAGAGAAAACAGCTGGGGTTTGCATTTTAAATAATTCTCTGCATATTTTTTTAATACACTTAAATTTCAAATTCCTAGAAATGATGCATCTCTAAACAGCCGTGCTCGTTTGCCACCTTCACCCATAAAAAAAAACAAACGTCAAAATTGTTTTAGTACATCGCTTCTAATGCTTCTTCAAAACTTTATGGATAACAGAAAGGAAAATCAAGAAACTCAAAAATGATATACCAACAGGATAGATATATTTAGTGGCACCCGTGCGATGCCGCGGCGGATCGCTAGTTCAAAATAAACAAGAAGCACAAAATACTTGCAACGTGCTTACGTTTTGATATCGTAAATTAAAGTCTACGTAAAACAAAAATTACCTTTTCGTTTGAGAGAAGCCGTTTGAAGAAATCTTTGATGTTTGTAAAGCCACTCGGATTTGTTTTAGTTCAAAAGGAATATACATTTTGCAGGAGCCCCGTAATCTAAATACTCGAAGCGCTTTATATATCTACTACGAAAATTACAAACATGTTATATATAAAACATACCTAATATGACGCTTTCGATGTTACGTAAACTTACAGCCTTATGTGACCGATTACAGTACCGCATATAAATATTTTTTTATGTCCCATCTGCCATCCTCAACTGATTCATTTGGGTATATAGTATATTTAGTGCTTATAACATTGAAAAATAAATAATGTTCTGTTTAAACAGTTTGGTATGTTTTGTTGCAAAAGAGAAAATTAAGGATATAACGCAGAGGGAAGTAGAGGAGGGAGTAAGTTATATTTTATAAATATTTATAGAAAAAAAAAAACAGATTTATGTATACAGTGTCTCTTGTTACTCCCTGTCTTTTTCCTAATTTTTTATGTGTGTTCGGCACAGTACGACCGTAGTTCATACAGTTTGCAGGCTTTTTTACGGCCGGCCGCCTGCCTGACGCCAACCCTCCTCAGGCATGTGAAATTGAAATACTAGTAGACTATTGAAAAAAAAAACTAATATTTGACCATTTTGAACCAAACTTAAACTTGGTTGATAATAATTCACGACGATAATCAAATGGCGGATTCAAACCCACGACCCTTTTGTGCATGTTTCCTCCTTCCATCCTTGTCTATTAAGCTAGGGCTTATCTCTCTATCTCTCTCTTTCTAATTATCAGTGTCGCACATAAATTTTGATTTACTCATTATTTACCTATAAATGCAAATTTTATAATGTACGTTTGAAAATAACTGGTTCCTTAACATCAGGCGAACCAAATAAACAAAACAAACTAAACAAGAGATAATACGGTCAGTTACTTTTAAGAGGGATTTAATCCATCCATCATACCCCTTCATTATAATAATTAAATATTTTACAATTCCAAAAAATTAAAGCCATAATAAATCAAACGAAATAGATTGAAATTATCCCGATCGAAGCAAGTAATTTATATTTCTGTCCCTCGCACAGTTCGTACATTTAAAATTCGTTAAACTTTAAAATTAATGTAAAACTTGAGTATTAAAGTGAAATGAAAATGAAGTCTTATCAAATGAACTTGAAGCGGACTTGAAGTTCCAGCGTATTGTTGCTTCATTTCATTGGCTTTATAAAAGTTTTAATCAACTACTTAACAGAAAGAACAGATGGGCTTTATGTTTAAAACGGTCCAGTTTATAATAACACTTTTTCTGTATTACTTTATATAAAATAATGATAATGATTAATATTTTTTTAAACTAAAACACACTAAGTTCCACAAAATATCCTGGGACATCACTCACACACGGCCATCTGATCCCAAACTAAGCAGAGCTTGTGCTATGGAAACCAGATAACTGATATACTAAATATACTACTTTTCTTTCGTAAATACTTAAATAGATAATTACACCCAGACTCAGAACAAACAGACATGTTTATGCAAACAAATGTCTGTTCTGGATGGGAAGCTAACCCACGACCTGCGGCGTGAAAAGCAAGTATCTTACTAACTGCCAGTCAAAATATACTAGTAGTATGCATTGATATTTTAATTTTAACAAATCCTGAAGATTTAAACACGGATAATGGGATAAAGGCCAGCAGCCAGCATTTGCAGTTCCTCTGGTGTTGCAGGTGTCCATGGGCGACGTTGATCACCCCAGTGTTCTCGCCGCTCGTTTGCCCCCTTCTCTTATAAAAAAAAAATAAAAAAATAAACTATTTAAATTATTGCATTGTCATCGATCCTTGATAGCTGTACAACGTTCCAAATGAATCTGACGCGTTGAAGTGGTTCTAAATCACGTTCAAATATTCCGTTACATACACACAAAGCTAATAAAAGCGTAGAAATAAAGACAAAACAATACTAGTTAGACACACGACACAGTAAGATATCGCTTTCCCACTCTAAGTTCCATAAAGTTACTATGACCTACGTCAGTAACTTTATGGAAGGATATTGCTTACATAGTGTATACAATTTTCGATTTAATTTTTCATTAAATGAAATACAATGAAACGTTTATCCTAACTGAATACACATCCGTATTACCTTTGCAAGTCTTTTAAAATATTCATACAATTTAGGTTTAATATTCATAGTCCTGTTCTGTTTTATCATATGTCCAACTTTCATATTACATTAAAATACAAAACGGTTTCAGGATTCAAGGTGGGGACAGGCGGGAAACAATTGCTTCTGAAATATAAAATATTAACGCGAGCAGACAAACTTCACCGACGGTGACCGCAGCGCCACCGCTAGGATTCGGTTGACGGCTCTAACAAATGGCGCTTATTTTTAATATTTTCCAGTGCTTTAGGCATTTAGATATGGTAAGTTACATTAATAATAGGAATATCATTAATTAATCAGAAATATGCAGTATATAATGTATTGATAATAAAGATCAATACTATATGAAATCATTCACCAATTGAATTGACATTGGAACAAAAAATGTACGCCGTGTAAACGTGGCATTAGTACACGCCAAAACGAGTAAACTTCTTGTTCTAAGTATGCGTTCAGGTTTAATTTTGATTATTATATATACATATTGACGTACCTACGTAGGTATTGGAAAAGTTTGGCATTTAAGTTTCCCTACGCCTTGGTCAAAGCGTTCGTATATGTAATAGCTATGAGTGCTGGTTTGTTGAGTTTGTAAGTTAATTATTATTAATATTTTATTGAAGAAGGTGTCAAACGAGTAAGCGGTTTAACCCGATATCAAGCGCTACCAATAGGCATCTGCAACAAGCTAATGAGTTGCAGATGCGTTATCTATAATTAATGGAAAGAGGAATGGACAAACAGAAAAAAAGATAAGTATTTACTTTTCATATCCATCCCCTCCACTTCTTCTCCTTTTTTTATTAGAAAAGAATAGGAAGTGAAAGGGGTTTGGAATTAGAACTCTGACAGAAAACTTCTTCTCGACGCTTGTGTCCTGTGAAGTCGTAGTATTTTACTGATTCGTGCACCAGATATTATTGTTTCGGTCCCTACCGTTGTAATTAATAAATCACCCTTATACATAAAATAATGTTGAACAAATTATTAAAGAAATACCTCAGTCAGTATAAAGGGATAATTCAATCAAAGATCAACGTAGATCCGCTGCAGTTATTAATTAGTCTCCGGGGAATTTGTCCCAGTCGCTGCTGCCTCTTGCTCTTTGTGACGTCATCGCGTTAGCTTTCTGCTTCGGCGATAGTTCATTGTTCAAGTTCTTTTGAGAAATGTTCTGATATTACTTGTATAAGTTCATTTTTCAGAGCGGGAGTATTGTAACCTAATTTACGAACGCCACCTTTCTAGACATAGATATGCACGTACAAATAATCACTATTTTGATTGATTGATTTTTTTCTCGTCCAAGTTGTGAAATTCCGTCCTGGTTTTAAATAATTTCAGGCTTAGTCGTAAGCATTTTTAGGAGAAGGTGTCAAACGAACAAGCGTATCACTTCGCGATGGTAATTGACCACCGCTAACCGAGACATCCGCATGAAAAAGATGTCTTGCCAGATTTTATGTTAGAGAAAGAACAAGATAGTTGAGTGAAATTAGAAGAAGAAGTGGGGAAGCGAAAAGGGATCGGGTTTCCAGCACCTCGACCATGTGAGGTAACGCAGAATTGCAAGTATTAAAACATACTTGCAATGGTACCCTTGTATTTTGTGATATGGTGATACACCATTAAAGGTAGGCAACCCATCTGCAACTCATTTACTTATTATGGATGTCTATGGATAGCGGCCACTTATCAGGTGACCCGCAAGCTCGAGTGCTACCTTCTTGCATAAAAAAGGTTGACATAGTTATAAAATACTGCATTACAGAATGTAAAGTAAGTTTCAAAACGATGCAGAGTGTTCTCGAAATTTCTAACAGAAATCAATTTCTTGTCGGAAAGCACTCGTCGAAAGTTCTTGATCAGTTGGAAATTGAAAATCGAACGAGACACTCGACCGTTATAAAATGAGGTCACAAATACATCGACGGTATTCACGAACGTATATTATATACTTCGTTATTATTTGATATCGTTAGTCCGGTTGTTGTTAGTGCAGCCATCTAAGTCAAGAACTATTACTACGGTTCAAAGAAAAAGTTCAACTTCATAATAAGAACTATAAGATTTCTTATTGATTAAATACTTATACTATTACTAGAATATAGCAATAAGCTACCTAATAACATGTATTATAATAGATTATCGTACAATTGGATATCTAAACATTTTTTATGGAAATAGGAGGGAAACGAGCAAGCGGGTCAGCTGATATTAAGACTGCTACCCATAGACATCTGCAACAAGCAAATGAATCGCAGATGCTTTGTCTACCTTTAATAGACAGAGGAGATAGACAGGTCAAATAAGGGAAGAGGACTGGAATTGGGCCTCCGGCGTCCACACCGCACTCATCAAACGTAACAAAGAATACGACAGACGTGAAGTAGAAACTTCACGTCTGTTTTCTGTGAGGTCGTGGTATTTCACCGGTCGAGCCGGCCCATTCGTGCCACAGATGTTGTTGCGAACTATACCACTTTATAACAGAATTTTTTGTGGTAAAAAGGCGACAAACATGGACAAATAATATATTTAATGTAACCTACGTTATGTGCCGTCTTTAATATAAGAAATTTATGAGATAGCAGGCGTCCTTACAAAGTCTGTTTAATTCGATCCCTTTTAAAGTCCAAAACATTTTCACGTAAAAGGCAATTCGAGGATTACTCAAGGTCGTTGAACTCATAAGTCGGGCTTTATTATTTATCACAATAGCCCGAGGCGGCCTTACAGTATTGCAAAAAGTAAATATATGAACTGAGAAATGTATATGATTTTCAACATTGGATATAATAACAAAAAATATACCACGAGTGATCTATATATAGAAGGAACTAACTAATATATGTGCATGTGCGGAGCAGTGGTGGCTCAGTGGTTTGTAGGTGCTGTTGTAGGTCGCGGAAGATGAGTGAGATCCAATGTAAGTTGACTTCAGATGTATATGATCAATCATACCAAACAGGGTTCAGTTTAGGCTGGATAATCGTTGATTAAATTACATTAGTAAAAATAGTTCGTCGAAACTGTTCCAAATTCAAACGACTTTCGATCGCCTCGCGTAACGCAAAGTGTGATCGGGAATTCAATGTGCTTCGAGAATTCACCAGCTTACTCCCCAAGTCAAGCGCGCCTAAAGAAGTTGTCACTTCAATCAATAAAATAAAATAAAAAAATCATCAATAAAATAAAATAAATTAATGTAATGTGTAAGATGAATAAAAACAGATATGCCGTCATAAAAAGTCCTACAAGATTTACTAGCGGCCCGTAAATTTTTATCTTATCTTCAACTTTCTATCTTATAATTTACTTAACTCGTAAAACTTGTTTTGTTTTCTTGTAAAGCTACTTAGGTACGATAAAGTAAACTGTATATTTTGAGTAACGAATGTAAAGACACACGATTGTTATGACTTGTGTAGAATTGGGATAAGAGTTCCAGGCTTTACAAAGTGCTATTAAGATAGTCAATGAATTGCAAAAATACCAAGAATGAAATCTGCAATATTTTTAATTTATTTTGCACCAGTAATTAATTGAATAATAAAAATAACATGATAGAGTTTTGTAATCTCATTAGGATCACAAAAAGACGCTTGACAAATGAGGACGGATCGCTGAAAATAAGGGAGCCATAGAGTTAAGAAACCGTGGAAAGGACTATTTAAATAAAAATATATCATTGATTGTATTTATGGACGATGATCATCATCCGAATGTTGGACGATTGCTTATATCAAATGTATTTTTTGTCGTCGCTTACATTGGCTGTCTCAGTGACGGCAGTATCATTAAATATGTAACAGCGCTTGGCGGCGGGCAATGGTGGCCCAGTGGTATAGGCCCCAAGGTACTGTAGGTCGCGGGTTCGAACCCAGGCAGGCTTTTTTTTGCTTTGTGTTATTTATTTCATCGTCGCTGCTCCAAAAACGGTGAAGGAAAACATTGTGAGGAAACCGACATGTCTTGGAACCACCAAATTAGAACACATGTGACATCCACCAACCCTCACTGGGCCATTGGTGGATTATGGCCCCGTCCCTCACTCGGAGAATAGGCCTGTGTCCCTGCTGTGGGGAAATGGACTAAAAAAGGCTAAACGATAGGAAGTATCGAGCTTTGTCAGAATTACGGGAGAAAATAATTAATTTCAGAATATTTAGTTAAATTAAGAATTTACGAAAACCAAGTAACAAATACCTTTCTTATTTGGTTTTCGTAATTTCGTAGATTAAATACCCTCGCAATTTATCTCAATTGTTTTTTCTAATTAATTGTTAGTAGTTTACATGTATTAACATAATAAATATGTATATTTTTTGTTCCTTTTTCCTGTCTATCCCTCCTCCTATAAGCTGGAGACAAGTACAAAGTTTCTTTTAGTTAATCACTCATTAATAAGATTGAAATGTAGACATTATAAATAAATAAGTCAGTTTTGAACAAACACTATTTCATAGCTCCCTGTGGATAAGATAATGACATGTCTACATTAATTAATCCCTTGATTAATTAGAAACAGGTTTTTGTTTCTCGCGTTTATAAAGCGATGTTACATTAATCATCTTTGTTGGTTATGTTTTGAAAGATTAAAGATATTACACACTGTCGTATATTTCTTAAAGACGAAAAATAAAATATACTATTTAACAATGTAAAGGTGGGAGCGTAACTAAATACTATTTAAAAAAAGTTATATCAATTTAAAGAATCTCATCGAACATGTTCT
>JWHW01001669.1:28895-48090 GCA_000931545.1 Papilio glaucus
TAAAATATGCATAAACATCCTCTTGTTCAGTGCGGCACAGGGTATATAAAACCCTGTATTTTATTTTAGCTATAGATTCTAAACCAAAGAAGCTGTCCACGTACGCCGTCAGGATCTCTTCAATCAATTCATTAATACTAATACTCAAAGCAAAAAAATATGTTTTTTCTTTTCATGAAGCCAAAAAAAGGATTAAAGTTTTTTTAACATTACAGGGTATTATAAGCCTTGTAGAGCCGCAATGGTAGTTTTAGGTCCAGGTGTAAAACGCCCGGTACCGCAGGAATAGAAAGAATAGAAAATTTTGTGCCGCTTGGAACGTGTTAAGACTATTGACATAATGAAACGTCGTCAATCGATTGTTCGAATTTTAAAATTAAAAATGCTATAAAAAACGAAATAAGAGACGAAAAAGTTTGTATATGAAATTAAAAATGATTAAGTACTTGGTAACTCTGCAGCGCACGTTAACAATACTTACAAACAAGATCCTATTATTTTGAAAGCGAGCATCGTCTGCCAGTTAGTTGAGAAGCTGCTGAGGGCAGCGAAGGTGAAGCCGAAAGACGTGGACAGCAGAAGCGCTCGCCTCCTGCCGCGAGTGTCGGCGTAGTAGCCCCAGGGAAACGCAAACAAAACCCCTGGAATCACCAAACGATTTTGAGTCAGACACGCGGTATAGTATACAAAAATCATATCATGATTTCTTATATTTGCGCCTCGACGTTTCAATTGAAAATAATTGGGTAATACGCCAGCAATATTGACTTTGGGACTTCAGACACCTGTCCCCCTCGGCCCCTACTATGTATTCGAAACGTCTAGAACAAAAATATTAAATAAACGCGATAAAATCCGTAAAATTAGTTTAATACCAAAAATCATATTCCCATAACCAAACGGAATTGAAATTTCGCAATCCCAATTGGTATAGTTATGCTCCAATAATAACTAGTAAGTACACAGATTACTTTTATATATACTTTAGTATTTTTTATACATTGTTAGAGCCTGTGACAACATCTGTTGCACGAATGAGGCGCGACCTCATAGAAGACAGGCGTGAAGTAGAAGTATTCTGCGTTTCGTCCTATGAGAGAGGTGCGAAACGCTTAATTCTAGTCTTCTTCATAACACAAGAACAAGATTTGACGAAGAGGGGGATTAAAAGGAAAAGGAAATATCCTCTTTTCTGTTTATCTCGTCCTTTATCTATTAAAGGTAGGTAACGCATCTGCAACTCATTACCTTGCTACGGATGCCTAAGGGCAGTGGTTACTTTATACCAGGAAAACCAAACCAGGTTTACCAATGCGTTTTACTACAATTAAAAAAAAGTATTGGAGTCACAGTGGTCTCATAAAGCTGTCATGATTATGTTTACATGACCCACCATATCAGAAATCATTATGATATAATCATTAGCATAAATTATTTAAAAAAATCCATACAATTGTGAATTATGTTTGAAAATTGAGGGTCCTTTCAATTAAAACTCTCTTCCACTTTTACTTCTTAAACAGGACTCCTAATTATCTTCCCTAAATAAATAGTCATGTAATTAATTTAACATACCTGCAAAAGGTGCAGAAGCTAGAATCCCAGTTTCAGTGATGCCGAGCTGCAAGTCGCAGGCTGCTGCCGTCACCACAATGCTGAACCCAAACATGTCCAGCGCCACGCCATTGCTGATGATGCAGCATGTTATCAGCACCAGGTGATGATAACGTCCATGTCCTGGAAATAGTTCTCATTGTTATCCATTTGAACATTTATTTATTACATCATTTAAATGAGAAAAATGATTGCTTGATAGACATGATGTTGAGTGACTTTGAGGTCAGAATACGCACTAGCCTCTTGAAGGTACCCTGGTAATATTCAGATGGCTGGCATTAGCTATTTGTCCCAATCCATTGCTACACTCACATTAATTTCACAACAAATTTATAAACAGGAATCAACTACCGGCCAGTTCCACAACTTCATCGGAGCCTTGATCAGGTTTCGATACGTCGGCGCTCTCTTCCGTACCATTTGCCATGGCGTCTTCAAGAACGAAATGTAACTGAGATAGATATGCGTTTGTGACGCAATTATATCAGTTTGTCTTTTGTATCTATTTATGTAAATAGAATATTTGCAAATGTGTTAGAATACTCCTTAACACGAGTACATTTTTTATTGTGATTCTCTGTAAAATGTATACAACCGTATCTTGGTGTCAAATCTAAATTGACGTTCATTCTATTAATCCTATCAGACAACAAAAGAAATGTCCCGTCTGCCAATGCATCATTATCATCAAATATTGTCAAAATCGTTTTTGTATCGCCCTATCTTCTCAAATCTTTATCAATATCATTAATTCTAATTAATTCGTTCATTAGCAGGGAAAATACGGTGTTATTATGATTTTAAACTAAAAAAGTTTTCCATAGATGTTGTTTTGTTTTCCATGATTCAAGAAATGGAAAAAACAAAGGACATATTAATTTTTAAAATACTCGGAACGTGTTTTCTAATAAATGTCACCAACCGATAGTGAATTTCGTCAATTTATAATCTCACTAGGATAATAAACTGACAGTGAATTATGACCTAAACGAATTATTGACAATTTGACACATCATGTCAAACGCAAGAAACTTATTTTTTTCTTCGTTAAACATAGTTTTAATATATTACTTAAATATATAACTATCATGTCCAACCTTTGGTAGGTTACCTGACCTATAATTATGTTCAGTTCTAACTTAAACTTTAAAGTAACGTAAGCGAATTTTTTCCCTCTCTAGGAGAGGAGGCCTGTGCCTCTGCAGTGGGGAACATTCTAGAAAAGGCTGATTTATTATTATATATTTTTATAAGCGAAATTTCAGTTCACCATTTAACGATATAACGTCGACAGTTTATAAACTGTCAAGAAATGACAAGTCAACTTGTAAATAATTCATTCGGTTCACGATTTCCTGACAGTTCCGAATACGTCTAGTCTCAATTGTAAAATGACGAAATTCACAATTGATCGGTGACATAAGCATATTTACACTGTCGAAGTTATCTTACTGTTCATAACATTGTAAACACAAACCAAACAATAATTGAGCCTTACAACACATTAGTTTAGTAACTAAATACAGATAATAAAAGACATACATTAGATAACAGATAATGTTATATCAAAGTGTAACAGTATCTTTATTAAGAAAACTAAAGAAAGCGAACACGGACCAAATACTTTTCCAATTCTAATAAAAATAAAATCGAACCAAGAAAGTACTGGGCGTCGCAAAAGTAATGGACCTATTTGGTTCAGATACTTCTAATTCTAAATTAGGAAACTACAATTATTTAATTATATAATAAGTATATGCAACGAAACTTCATGGCACGACACGAAATTTCTCGATATTAGGATTTGAAGATGATTTCTCTTTAATGGTGACCTACAGAGTTGATGCACAATTTAGCCCAATTTATGACATTTGCCATAACTTGTAACACTTCCTACGATATGTGCCTTATTTATGATGAACGTTTTGTTATAGAACTGCCACATGGCCTCTTCACCCCAAAGAAAGAAGTCAGGTCAGATCGGATGATCTTGCAGGCCAAGGCAAATCGCCCAAACGAGAGATAACACGGCCTGGAAAAGCGTCCTTCGCTAACTTTAGTGGGTTTAAAGATGGCGCCACCTGCTATGAATCATTTGTCATTGCTAAGGCTGTTAACTGAGTTAGCAAAAGGTTGTTGGGCTACTAGTTATTTCCGATCCCTTAACCTCTGATGTCGACTAGATACGCAACAACACTTGACTTCCTAGTTATATCAACTTCCGTTGCTATTGACATTGTCCGGGATTTATAAATACCTTGTTAGATGTTACGCACAACTTTAGAAACAGCCTATTCACTCTTCTCTTGTACCTACGTACCTACGTCATGATCGGAGAAACACTGACGCAACTTGTTCCAATCCTTTGCCAACGATGAACAAAGTTCTGAATCTCTTAAAAGCTCGACATATCTACTATGAAATGGATGGAAACTAGCCGTGTGTCCAAATATCTAATAGTATGAGACTATAGAATGAGGCGAGGGGAATTAAATTGTGCAATTCCTGCGCAAACATCCCAAAATGCAATATTGCTTAATTGAATTTAAAGATTACTGATCACATATGCAATAACAATTCCATCATAGTCGAGACCAAAGAGAGAAGCTTAAGGCTAAAAATTGAGTAAAATTTACTGTAAATATTCATATTGAAAAATCGAGTCTCCACTACAAAAGAGCTATCTATTTTTAAACTGTATATGTTATACGTGTTAGTTGGAAAATTTCCATAGATATAGTAATAGCATAGTGCGAGAAAACCTTCACATTGATACAGTAGAATAAATGCACAGCATTGATCCGAGATCCGCACTACGTCGTCGGTCATAGATCAAGTAACACAATGTAAATGCGACAATTTAATGAATTAATCAGATAGCAGTCACAACGGTCAAATATACCTAATTCCTAATGTGGTTAACGCATTTGTAAAGTACAATTTCAATTATTACCCGTTTAAAAATGTATGGGAATACTTATATGGGAATAATGTATGGGAATCAATTACTCATAACTGGGAAGTTATGAGTAATTGATTCTTCTTTATATGAACTTTAACTTCAAAAGGTTCATAAAATCAGACAAGGAATTCTGTATATATTACTGCCTTTCTAGTGTAAAGCAGGATGTTTTCTTGAAAGTAATTTAGATGCACATCATGACGAAACGTTATCTCCGAACGTTTTCCTCCGTGTTTGTGTGTTTTATGTGTATAAATATACATGATCCTCAAGGCACTGACAGAGAGAAAAAAATGTTTTATTAATTGATTTAGTATTTTTAATAAAAAGTGTTATTCAGACGTATGTCGATTCTGGAAGCAATATCTAATCTTTGAGCGAGGTGAGGCGGACAACTATTGTGATAAAGTAGGGCGTCGTAATTTAGTCACTACGGTAAAGGTCTATGCTAGGTCTACAGGAAGTTTGTAATTTATTTATAATAACTAAAGATATAATTTCTCGAAGTGTACGTGTACTTTGTTAAACATTTTTCAAAAATCTTGTTTGTTTTGGAGACGCAAATTTATCTTGATAGCTTTGTAAACTAAACATTATTGTCTATCACCTAGAATCGCTTTTTAAAAGAGAAGAAGTATTATAACAACATTAATCATGTTTAATGTAAGATACATTCGGAGAGCACATGTCTACAGATTATTTCTGTCCCTCATATCCCGTTGCAATTTAGACAAAACAAATTCCCATCCCAAATGCTACATATATGTACTCAAGCGTTTGCTTGTATTAAAATGTATTTCTTTATAATTTAAATAAACATCTCTAGGGCTCTAATTACATGAGTGACGTCATGTCCAAAGTTGAACAAAGTTAAGCTACCACCGCTGTATGAACTAGTGACATCTGTCGGTCTATTCGTCGAACGTTCGAGTAGCATGTCTAATTTCATATTGACGGTAGGCCGTAGACTATGAAAG
Source organism: Papilio glaucus (assembly GCA_000931545.1). Taxonomy (NCBI): domain Eukaryota; kingdom Metazoa; phylum Arthropoda; class Insecta; order Lepidoptera; family Papilionidae; genus Papilio; species Papilio glaucus. Next base: position 34,452 of record JWHW01001669.1, read on the forward strand.
GCATCTAACTATATTCATATATTCTAACAATTCACGTGTATACAACGTATGTGCGTAGAGGTACCGCTTGTCCAAAAAGAAATCATTTATTTGAGAATTGCAAATGATTTAATTTACAAAGGCACTTTAAATGTGTATAAATTGATCTGAGATTTATACACTATACGACTTCGCACGCATTCTTCTCCCAGACCTTGTTCCACTTTTTATGTGGGGTTGGAACAGTACGACCCTAGCCCATACTGTAATAGGTTTTGGCTGTAGTTTTTTTTACGCCTGCTTGACGTCATCCTCGGGCATGTATATGAAATATTAGTAGATTATCGAAATATTTTACTAATATTTCTCTGAACCATTCCAAACCAAGCTTAAACTTGGTTGGAAATTATTCACGAAAATAATCGAATAGTTGATTCGAACCCCCGACCATGTTATGCATGTTAGCAGGTCATGTACCCGATCGGGTAGCTAGTGAGTCTTTTGTTTTTTTTACTATTTATATTACAACAAACAGATATGTAAATGTATCTAACACAGTAACCACAAATTACGAACTAAAAAAGCAATAGAACAAAAACATTTTTTTTTTCATAAACAGATGACAAAGACTAAACTCAACTACAAGTAAAATGAAAAAAAACAAATGAGTAATTTAAAGGAGTTAAAGCGTAACAAACTCACCTTCGCTTAAATAATATTAGTTAGGATTTCTTGGCACAGAAATCTGTAGTGTTGGATTTTATCAAACATTTTGTATTATCGATGGAAGACGTTGGGTCAAAATTTATTTGCATATCTCTTGAATATAATCCTTGTCATCGTAAGTAGTACAAAAAGAACTAGTTTTAGCTGCAACGAAATATAATACAATTAGGTTAATCTTATTAACGAGACAGTTGAGACGCTGAGAGAAACTCCCTCGGGTCATCACGATTAGGATGGCAAGACGATGACGTATGTGTACGAACTACTAAAGTAATTTAAAAAAAGAATCAAAGACATTGCAGTTGTCTCCTCCTCTTGTCTTCTGCCAGCTCCTATTGTATGTATAATTAATAATTTAAAAATAAAAAACTAGCAAACTCCTTACTTAAAGTATTGTTTTTTAAATTTAAACTAGATGGCGTTATTCACAATTCCTAGAATGAAATTATTTTTATCGTGATGCAGGTCAGGACTACAAAGTTATGAAACATAGTCATCAGTCAAAAGATTGGATTGACCACAAGTAACTCATTCATTCATCATCTTTCGAGCGTCTAAAAGTGCGACAGGAATATGTTGCTTTAAAATTATATTACGCCAATTATTCATGTTATACTAGCGACCTGCCCCGGCTTCGCACATGTAGTTTCTCCATACAAACTTGCATTCCCTACCTACCACCTTTTGTGGATGAATTTAGAAAAATTTGTGCTAGCCTACGTAATAACAGAAATCTCTATACACAATTTAAAGTCTCCAGGCCCATTAGAGTGGGCTCTGCGTTAACATATCTGTCAGTCGGTCTCTTCTTTTATATAGAAGATATAAGTACAATATCTCATAAGATCTGATAATATGTTATTGCACAAAATAATTTCCCTCATGTGTAGCATTATCTTAAATACAAATAAATTGTATCAAACGACCGAACGACGCACACAATCATTCTATAAATTAGATAGATTAGTTTAAACGTAGGAGTACCTAATCACAGAGCTGGTAACCAAGTACAGTAATTTTCCTGCCCACACCGGTCCACACGACGGCGTGAGCTGGTTTTAATCGGAAAAAATATGGACTAGAACCATCTCCCGTTGATAGCAAAAGTAAGATGAGAAATGCGTCTCTTGACACAGACACAGCAAACTAATAGAAATCTTTTATGTTATCTCCATCCCCTCCACCCATTCTCCTTTTCATTATCTTCTCCTCTTTCCTAAACAAAGGTTGAGCCTGCAACACATGTTGCATGAATGGTCTGGCTCCGCCGATGAAATACCACGACTTATAGAAGACAGACTTGAAGTATTAGCACGTTTCGTCTGATGATTGAGGAGTCGGAGCCTTAATCATATTCGTCTTTCCCTTCCTGTCTTTTTCTATTAAAGAAAGAATGGGAAACAGAAAGAAGATCTGACGGGTCCTTTCATCCCTTTATACATTAAAGCTAGGCAACGCATCTGCAATTTATTAGCTTCTTGCACCACCGTAAACCGCTTGTTTGCCACCTTCTTGACAAGCCTTTCTTTACCATCAATTTGTAGTCCTCGAAATATTATGCGCCGTGCTTCTAAAATGCGCTATGATTGGCAACAAACTTTAATGTAATAACTCGGGCAAAGAACTCGAACAGGGACGGACATAACGTGTTTTTTTTTCTTTCATACTTTCGATTCTTTCTTTAAACTTCCGCGTGCATAACCTTCGAGATTCTTTGTTGCCTTCAAATTATTTTTTATTGACGTATGTTTTCTTTGAAGACACTTTCATTTTTATGACCACTCGTCGTCCTTGATTTTATCGCATCTTGTATGTGGACATTGGTGTTTAAAGAACTATAGTTCTAATTAATTTAGTGTTATTAGACCTATATTTCAATCACAAACCTTTTGATTGGGTAACCTGTATTCGGATCTTAACATTCTAGCTAGGTTCAATCCCAACGCCACCTAAATTTCAAACAATTCTTATGCCTACGAAACCATAACTCTAACAATTTTATTTTAAATTAATAAAAATATTAACGTTATCCATTGTAGAGAGAGAATATTGTGAAGAGCGTATTTGTTTTTTTCCCAATACTGACTGTCTTGTTCATCCATACCGTGTTGCAAGTGAAGACCCAAACTTTATAAAGAACGTCACTTCCCATACATGGCGGCCATTACAATTTTTAAATTTTCATCGTAAATATTGTAATATTTTTGAAAATTGTGAGATAAAGTGAAGTGAATTGTGTTATATGGATAGCTAATGTTATAAAGTAATATGAGACAAAGTTGGTTTGCGAAAATATTTTGAAATTTACGAATTTTAGCACAAAAGAGGAAGAGCATCCAGTGTTTACATTATTTTGGGTTTCTTGAACAAAATATAGGCCTACGTACGTACTTTCGTCACTTCCGAGTACACTTAATATCACTTTTGTTTAATAGGTCACTGATCCGTTACTGTAAGTCGTACATCTTATGTAAATCAGGAAATAAACAACAATTAAAACTACCGTCAGGTAGTCTGCGACAATTCTGACGTCAGGGAAATTATGACGTCAGGGAAATTAATTCAATCGTCATCTCCCTATGTCCATGAGTGTTGTATACATTCGATATAGAAAAGAAATCTGAGCAAAAGCCTAAGAATTTCTATACTCGTAAGATACTGACCAAGACCTCACAGAAACAACGCGAACAGTGGTGGACCCCAGAAGACAGGCAAGTGGAAGTATTCTGCGATTCATCTGATGAGTGAGGTGCCGGAAGACTATTTTCAATCTTCGTCTCCTTTCCGTCCTTTCCTAATAAGGGTAGGATGGGAAGTTGAAGAGGATTGAATAGGAAGGGGATGAATAGGAAAAAGAAATATCCTTTTTCCCGTGTACCTCTTCCTCTATCCATTAAAGGTTGGCAACGCATCTGCTACTCGTTTGCTTGTTGAGGATGCCTATGGGTGGCGGTCTCTTCATATCAGATGACACGCTTGCTCGTTTGCCACTTAGTTCCATAAAAAAGTAGTATTTATACTTCAGCGTCTCGTATGACGAGGTCCCGTAGGTCCCATTCCTTTTCCTTCTACATTCTCTTCCAAAAGTAAGGGTGGTGAGCGTTACACGCTTAACAGTTGTGTATGTTCACCTGTAGCAAGTAGTCACATAACAACTGTACTTGTTGCACTTGCAGAGAATAATCTATATTTGTTAGCCTCTCCGCTAAAAAATATGTATTATTCTCTGTCGCAAAAATCCAAATTAACTAACCTAACCTAACACAATACATAAGAATGCATACATAATTTATAAAATCGTCTATATACATGTAAATACTGCTTTACTATTACTAGGGAGCGCCGTGCGTCTACGAAATACGTGCGTGTACTATGAATTTCTCAATGCAGAGTCATCACCATTTCAATCATCACCATTTTAAAGATCAAAATATATAGTTAACTGAAAGTTCAACCTATTCAACTGAACAACTATATTATAGCATTTTTATCGAACAAATGTTCGACATGGTTCTTCAAATTGATATAACTTGTTTGAACCGATTGAGATAAAACAAACACTAAATGTTAAGTGATTCTTACAACAATACATTAGTGAAAACTGCACCCAAATCGATAAAGCTGTTTCTGAGATTAGCGCGCACAAACGCACAAACAGACAAAAATTGTAATAATGATTGTTTATGGTTTTATTGCGATTATAACGGCCCACTATAATAGTTTTTCTCAAATATCTTCCATGTACAGACAGCGATCAGTTACATTTTTATTATATGTATAGATGATATAATAAAATCTAAGTGTTAAACCAAGACCACTTTATTATGACAAAACTTGGACAAATAAATCACTGGAAAAATACTTTTAAAATAAAGTTTATTACACATATAGTTTCACACCCTTAACCGATGAGGATGTACGCGTAGATGTATGAATGTAGAAGAAGCGAGAGACGTGTCAGCCAGGATCACGCCAAATGCAAATCCGCAATCTCTGCCCTTCCCTCAGGGCTACAGGCGTGAGTGTTGACCTATTTACTTACTCCGCGGTAATTAAATGTTGATATAACATATACTGTGAAAGTTTTTAAACAGAAAATTGGTCTGGAAGATTGATTTGTATCATGAAACGTTTCCTTTTAAAGGTCCAATGAAATCTTTACGGTATACATCCGACCTCAATTGAGTAATTTAATTCGGGAGCCGTCGACCCGTCACACCTTGAAACACCCTGTACAGTAAACCTATTTATAGACTTTATATTAGGAAGTAACGTAAGCCTAACATCCTTTGGAACTCAATAGCAATCCAGGTTACTACTCACGCAACGTTTATTGATAATGAAATTTGTTTCTTCCACCATTGTAATAGAATACAGAATAGCTTGCCCCGTTTAAGATTCGCGAACTCGAAATGACACGAGCGGTGTACCAGCTTCCCTAGTTTGATTTTTATTAATAAATGAGTCGACCTGCGCGCGACGCCGCTTTCGTGACACACTGGCCTTTAGGTTGGCGAACGTCCTGTTTATTTCTTTTATAATTTAGGTTACGTATTCTTAAATAATAAAAATTACAATTTATAATGAATATTCAGTATAGCATAAAAGAACATAACCAACATACAATATGTTGATGTCTTATTTAAGGAAAAAAAAAACAAAAGAGCTAGCGGTTCCCATGCTGAAAAGTTCTAACTACATAATATTATAAATGCGAATGTGAGTTTGTCTGTTTATTACGCTTTAACCCATTAACTACTTATGCGCTCATATAATTTGCACACACATTGGCAGGGGTACAGAAAATAACATGGAGTACTTACCTTTTATATCGAAAATAAGATCTGTTGTCGGGGTATATTCATCCTTTATTTACAATACGCTGTAGAATATATAAATATATGTAATATAAACGCTGAAACATATTTAAAAAAAATTGGAGCAAGGAAAATGAGTGCCAGCCGTGAGCAATAGCTAGCAATATACAGTTATATACATAGTTATCTAGAAGTATGCAACAACCTTAAGAGTTAAACATACATTGTTAAACTTTATTTAGAAAAATAAAGTGGAGACGTATAGCGTGGAATTGATATAGAGGTGATAGGTCGGGGATCGCATTTATAACACCCCATGCATAATATTCCCCTTAATGAAATTGTAAATTACTTATTATTATTTCTATTATACACCAACATTCTGAGACGTCACTGTACTTCCCCGGTAATACTAGTCCATTTATATAACAAATTATACTGTTATAACGACGATATCACTGTTAAGTGCTTCGAAAAATTGATAACAAAATTAAGATAATAAGCTTTGATTTTTTTTTCTATCTCTAATGGTGGACTTTTTTCATAAATAATCATCATCTCCCTGTCTTAATCCTTAATACAAAAAAAAAGGTCATCATCTCTCTGCTCTTATCCCAATAATATAAATAAATGATCTGTGACAAACAACTTAAGCTGTGATCAATAATGGTTACACGGCTATAAAATCTCCGTGTCCTTTTCCCACCTTTTTTTTCTTATGTGGGGTCGGCACAATACGACCGTAGTCCATATATAGGTCCATACGTTTTGGCTATAGTTTTTAACGGCTGGCCGCCTGCCTGACGCCAACCCTAGTCCGCATTATTAGTATTGGCGCTTTAAGGGTTACACGGCTACAGTCTGCACTTTTGTTTATAGTGCTCTAACTGTAGTATGTATACATTTTGCACATTATCGGTCGATCGACGATTAAAGTTGTGTTATCCGTCATAAATAATTATATCGTTACAAACTATCTAATCGTACCATGTCTGAACACATTTTGATTATGCATATAATTATTCAGCTTTCAAATGATTTACAATATTGTACGATAACTGGCACGCACAAACCTCATGGACTAGCAGCGCAGACTGCTACGTATAACTACCTTGATCAGCTTCTAGCAAGTTTTGCCTTTCTGTAAGGACCAGTGGATAAGATAAAGAAAAGAATAAAGAGGTACTTCTACTTCACAATCGTGATGCTAGACGAAATGCGTGGAATTAATTGAACTTGGAACGGCCTATTTATGCAACACTTTATGTTGCCCTACCACTGTTGTAGCATGTGCATTGATCAATTAATTATAATAATTTTAATTTTAAATCTACAACATAGCAAAAGAGGGGGTGTATATATGTATACGAATAAGTATATAAATTATTGATAAGATACGTCAATCTGATATGTAAATTGCTAACGATACCATCGACATCGTAATGCCGAAATAATCTGCGGCGCGTTTCCTTAACTGTCGGTAACCGTGACTGATGTTTGATTTTCCCTTCTTTTTCCTCCTTTATCGAGCATTGTATTATACTGCTTAAGTGGAACATGTACCGCACTACATTTTTCGTCTATTGTATAAAGGCTAACCCGTTCTCCTAGGTGTACAACAAACGCGGGAATACGATGCAAAGGAACGCGCCGCGAAAATGTAGTAGTGCAAGTATTTGGACGTATTTGTAGCCTACGTCGATGCCAAAATTACTTCTTCATACACCATAGTGAAATACAATGAGAATAGTCTTTGAAAAGCCATACTCTTGATTTGAGAAGACGTGATGTACCCCAAGCATATATGAAATAGTGACAAAACTCTATACTGCTTACCTACACGCTGTATGCTTTATTGAGAGCCGCCGAGTTTTATTCGTTGTTTCTCAACACTACTAGTTAGTAACACTACAGTGTAGTAATAGCATTACTTGCATAACTCCAGTCTTTATTGCAGACATGAAGTACTGTTTTAATACAATATATATGTATATACCCACTTAACACAATTAGGAGTTTCTTTCGGTCAATTAAGATTATTCAGCGGAATAAATAAACCTTTTTTGTGCGCAAACTCGCTTAATCTCTCATAATGTTACACAATATTAAAAAGAACGCAGATACGTTTAAGCTCTTGAACCCAAAAGATGGGTTTCCTTCGGGTTTCTTTTTGGCTTATTTTACTTACAATTCTCTCTTCTACGTCCGTTAATCTTTACAAGTTATCCTTGGTTGAGAGATCCTCACACATTTCATTGTTCAGTGTGATACTTACATCTCTTATTAAAACTTCTACGTTAGTAACTTTAATTACTTTACACTCTCCTTCATGCTCCACTCTCTTGTGCTCAAGCCATCAAATCATTTCTCTTCGAATGTTTTTCTTTCAAAAAAAAATTTTCTTCAAGTACAGTTCGTGTATACATTCATGAAAGTATTGAATTGGCTCTAGTTTTTTATGATTTTGAAGTATCTATTATTTCACATACCTAATATTTTACGGCGAATTGAGAAATTATGCAAAGGACGTAGGAAAGCTACAAGATTCTAGAAACGAATATGAACATAAAGTGCCATATTCTCCACTCCCACCGGTATAGATTTCCTGATAATCTGGATAATTTTACTGAGGGTAACTGAAACCAGGAGATTTGAGAGTGGGGAAAAATATTTACTAAGAAATAATCCCTAAAAATATTGAAAGTAAAACCAATATTCATTTTCATTTTTGAAAAAATCTATACTATCGAAGGGTTCACTAAATAACCAACCACTAGATTTAGTTCTTTAAGTTATTGTCACTGTGTACTCGGATTTGAATAACGATTACATCGGTTTGTAAAAATATCGATTACTAAATAGAAATTACCGAATTCTATTTTTAAATATTACCAAAACCTAAGACACTAACGTAAAACTTTGTATTACTGCGTATCAAAATTACAATGATCAAATCTGTCTTAACAATGTTATCTTTTGGAGTTCTTATCTGATCATACTCATATAATTTTAGATTTATATAAATTTCGATGATTTATATCATGTAAATGTATTTATTATGAAGTTTTACATATTTGTTTCTTCAATCACATATGCCATGTATTTTGTTTTTTAACTTTACAAATCTTTACATTTATGTCACCCATTGATCTAGAATCTTCTATTTTATAATCTATACTTTTTCTTCTTTTCTTTTTTATATGACAATTACCGTGTATGTAGGTACTGTTTGCCACATTATGTTTTTCGATACACTAATTCTATGAATGATTATTTTTATACTCATATCATATCAAATATAATCAAAAGCCCAAATAATATCTACATGACGTAACTTTTCTATTTTTATAAACAAAACATACAATTAATGATAAAACACATCCGATCCTTTTTACAGTGAGCAAAATAAAAATATAATTTCAATCTAATTCATTTCATACTAGCTGTGCCCCTCGGTTGCACTCGCCGTGCAATTTAATTGTAGCGAAATCGTTTTACAAATGACTATTCGTTTCTTAAAAAATGTACACATAAAAGTTATCAAATAAACAAAATTCTGTCCTATTTCTTTTATCTTTTCGAACTATAAAATTCATATGTATCCAAAAATACGCACAAACTGTCAAACGCGTGAAGTTAAAATAGTCGACAGGATTTCTCAAAATTTCTAAACGTTTCGCCCAAATTTCTTGATATTTTTTCTTTTATGAGAAACTTCACCCTACAATAACAAACACAAAAAAAGAATTAGCAAAATCGTTCCAACCGTTCACACATGATGTCATGACCAAAATACGGATTCATTTTTATATATATAGATAGATTATTCTGTTGACGTCCGTATAAAATTAATAAATGAAAACTGAATTTAAGCTAATGTAATGCATCGAATCAAGCGCATTGCATCAAAACCTTACAGATCGTTTGTTTTTCACCCTCACAATGATGTTAGTTTTGAACAGAAAAACCACAAATTAAAATTATTAAAACGAGACTAATCTACCTGAGGCACCATAATTACAAGTTCCTCTTTAAACATAAATTTCACGAAAACGAGTAGAAAACAACTTACAATGAAAAACTTTTGTCCAACAAATTAAAATATGTTATAAGAAAGTATATACTCTGTAGCACAGAGTTTATTGAAGAGTGATTGTTACTGATTTGTGTGTCAATCGAATTAGTTTGGCTTGTTAAGGTACAGCCTAAATGATCAAATCAAAGTTAACGCTATGTATTATAATATTTTAAATAACATAAAAAATGTAGCAATTTAGTTTACTGTAATTAGTTTGCTATTCTATGCGTCCGTGTGTCACTCAAGGGTTAAACAGACTAGCAACCGCCGGCACCTATCGACTAGGTCATAGTTATTATTTTAAAATACCTTTATGTTCTTGAGAATGATTTTTTTAATACGATTCATGTCGTGTGATACCACTTTCTAATTAGTAAGCAATGCTCAAGTTTGAATAACACTTAAGATATGTCTAATAATTATGTACTTTTTAAAATATGATTAAATTAATCAAATAACAATTGTTTCGATAACTTTCGGATGCATTTGACGAATTGCCGCTCGTGTGTTTATGCCCTAATGTAATGCCCTAACTCAGCTTATACACTAGACTCCGGCGGTGAATTGCAGTGCAGACAGTGCTCGCAGCCAGTACCTACGCCCCCGCGATAAAAAAATGTCGCACGTTTCGCGAAAAAAGTAAATAAATACACGCATACACTTATATATAAGTAAAATATCGTCTTACAATTCAGTTGTTATCAAGCATCGGGAAGTGAGAGTAGAGAAAAAAAGAAGAAAATTAGGCGGGAAATTTTTTGAAAAAATTTCAATTGTTTTTTACAAGATGAAATTTTCACAAGTGATTTATATTTTAGGTGTTGTAATCGGTGAGTAATTATTTTCTTTTATTAAAATGCATGAAAATTCGAAAAACTTAAAAATAAAAGTTATACAATTTATCTGCGGCACTTTAAACGAATTTAAATCAACTTTAATAATTTATACGACATTGCCCATACTGGAGTATTTTGGTACATTCAACTATTTTTTAATAATATCACATATAATATTAAAATAAAACGTTTTACGTACGTTCGCGTTTAAAATATAGATAAATCAACAAATAAATAAGATTTTTATGTTATCAGTTATTACAAAAATTGTTCTGAATATATCAAAGTAATCCAATATGTACCAATGTATTAAATTATTATATAAGTTTTTTTTCTATAACTATTTTAACATTTAACTAAAATATTTTATCAATTTTTTTTATTCCTGAAATCTCCATCTTTGACAGTGAGAATCACCCCTTTCCTCACTGCTCTTTTCCATGTAGGGTCGGTACAGTACTATCGCAGTCCATACTGTACACGTTTTGGCTAACACAACAAACTGTTATAATTAATTAATGACATGAGCTAAATTAGTTTTTAAGAGGAGAGTAGGCGTGACTAGTGACTTAAATGAAACGTGAAACTTTTCACCAGCTATGAGAAAGATATAAATTTTGGTGGCTCGGGATTTAGAAAGGATTATTATCCTTCCTAAATCCAGACTTGTCATGTTTACGTTGCAAATGCGAGCGGCAGGGTCAGTGCCTGTGTGGCGCCCTCGGGGAAGGTATATCGTCTACATTTGTGAAATTTAAACAATTTTTTTTTAATTTTTTTTTTTTAACTTGTCTCTCCTCAAAACACATGCGAATAATTTTATTTATGTTTCCATTTGAATTAATTAATTATAAATTAATTTTGAACTTGTAAATGTAACCTAAAGTTCCTTAGAAGTGTTGAAATATATTTTCTAATTTTGTCATATTATTCTACAAGATCTACTAAAAAAATCTTTCTTAAATTTTTAATCAGTACGTCAAATTATTCTGGATGGATTTAAAACCCTAAATATAATGTCCAAACCTCAAATTGCCACATAAAAATAATAAAACAAAAGTATTTAATCAATTCAAATTATAAATAAATATGCGCTCACGCCCGTAACCCAGAGGGGTAGGCAGAGATGATAGATTTCCATTTGGCGCGATCCTGGCACACCTCTCTCTCTTCTACATTCATACATCTATGCATACATGCTCTTCGGTTATGGATGCTCTTTATATCGCCCTTTTTTAGTAAGCTGCTAATCGATATAAGTTCTCCTAGGGCGTCCCCTACCAACACTGCCACTCAGTTTTGCTACATAAATTTGTTTCGTTATTCTCTCTCATTCATCATAAAATTCATTCTCTAAATTCATTTTTTTTATTACGTTTAATACCATAACAAACTATTCTTCAAACCCAAAAGATTCCTGCAATACTGCATCCATTGTAACGACTTAATTGTTAATTGATTGATAAATTTCATATCGAGGTTTATCTCCACACGCCCTTGGCAATAAATGAAACCTTTATAGTTATGTTAGCGCTTCTGTCCAGAGCTATAGGAATAATAATGAAATTATTGTACTATTAAACAGTGCTTGTGACTACAACACATGTTCATTTATCTATCTAGCTGCACCTGGCATGCGTTGCTATGCGACCTAAAGTAAAAAAGTATTTGGTTGCTTATTCTGTTAATTCATCATCATCTCCTTGCCCTTTTCCCACTCTTGTGAGGTCGGCACAGCATGATTGTAGTCCATACTGTATAGGTTTTGGCTATAGTTTTTACGACCGGCCGCCTGCCTGACGCCAACCCTTATTATTATTCTGTTAATTAAAGATTGAAATATGTCTAAACATTTTTTTTGTCATTAAAATCAAAATGCATTTTTTTTATTTATATATACTTTTTATAGTATCGTTTGCCACCGAGCAAACGTTCACCTGATATTAGTGATGACTACCCATAGACATCTGCAACAAGCTAATGACTTGCAGATGCGTTGCCTACCTTTAATGGACAGAGGAGGGGATGCACAGAAAGTGATATTTCCTTATCCATCCTCTCCCCCATCAAATCCTCTTCCCCTTCTCATCCTATCTTTATTGGAAAAGGATGGAAAGAGGAAGAAGACTGCAATCGGACCACCAGCACCTCACTCATCAGACGAAACGTAGAATACTTGACGCCTGTCTTCTGTGAGGTCGTGGTATTTGACCAGTCGAGCCAGCTCATTCGTGCAACAGATGTTGTTATTGCGGGCTCTTCCATTGGCAAAATTGGCCACAAACATTTGCTGGTGTCCTCGGCACTCCCTACCAATTTTTCATCATTATCTCATCAATGGAACGCATAAAGGACAAACAAACATTGATTTTTATTTATATAGATGAGCCTTTTTATATTAAAAAGCGGAAAACGAACATGTGGTTTGCCCGATGTTAAATGACCATATCTATCCATAGACATCCTCAACAATCAATTGCAGGCGCAAAATAGAAGGGTCCAAAACTATCTTATTACCTCCATTTATAACTTTATCTACTTCATCAATCCTCCGATCATTTTTCTCTCTCCGATCTCTCTGCTGCTCTATACGTTTAGTGGGCAGCAGTCCAACCAGTAATACAGCTTATTATATTTTAGTGCTTGTCTTTTACAGTATATAATTTAAAAAACCTATAGTCACTTTATTGTTTGAAATGATCATTGTTCCTTCAAAAAATGTCATCTACATACAAACGAAAGTAATACTTTATTCATTGCGCCTCTTGACAGATGTAGGTCGACAGAGAGTTCCACTCATTTCTCTTGTTCTTGGCCTAATTGGGACACATCTCTAGCCCTTTCGTAGAATGGAAAAGTAAACTTGGACAATTAAAAAAATACTTTTTATTTAAACTTTAAGTAAAACGTAAAAGTGGATGTTGTGACTAGAATTGAGGAAGGTATGCTTCGGTGGTTCGGGCATGTTGAAAGGATGAATGAAGAGAGAATAACGAAACAAATTTATATTGCAAACGTGAGTGTGCAGTGTTGGCAGGGGACGTCAAAGGAGAACTTATATCGATCAGATTAGTGGCTTACTAAAGACGGACGGTATGAGTAGATGTATGGAGGTAGAAGTGAGAGAGGCGTGCTAGGATCACGCCAAATGGAAATGCTTGATCTCCGCCTACCTCTCTGGATTACAGGCATGAGCGTGAATG
>JWHW01001669.1:49138-65521 GCA_000931545.1 Papilio glaucus
AAGACGGACGGTATGAGTAGATGTATGGAGGTAGAAGAAGCGAGGGAGGCGTGCTAGGATCACGCCAAATGGAAATCCTTGATCTCCGCCTAACTCTCTGGATTACAGCCGTGTGCGTGTATGAATAAGTAACTCTACTCGTCAGTTTTACAAACTTTTTCTCCTAAAGAAATGCATCGCTTGAACGTTTCTTGATTGTCGCCCCAGCTACTTCTTTTTGTCTTAAATATTATGTCACGTAATAGCACCAGTATAAACGTCTCTTACTTTTTATCAAACTGGCTAGCTAGACAAGTTATACTTTCCAATAAATAAATTAAACAACAGCTAGACGAGGTTTCCTCTCAGAGCCACGTAGCATTATGGTGCTTACGCATAGACAAAATAAGAAGGGATCAGCGACCATATAAAGATCTTAATTTAAGAAATATGAAACGAGATGTGAGGTACTCGATGCTGGCTAATGTCTATCTGCACTCTACCAAGTCGAGACTGAATTATCTGTGGATGCCAGACAGTCACGCTAGTCACAAGAGATGAAAATAAAAATTAATCTATTAAATAAAGATTAAATAAGTGTGGCGATAATGTTTCGTAGTGCCTTTTGCCTTGTGTTTACATTTGGTTGTCGTGTAATTTAACTTGGAGTTTCATAGGTATTTAAAACTACGTTTTCTGTTAGGGTTTCGTACCCAAAGGATAAAACAGGATACTAAGACTCCGCTATCCTTCCGTCTGTCTATCTATCACCAGGCTGTATCTCAAGAACCGTGATAGTTACAGTTGAAATTTTCACACATGATGTATTTATGTTGCTACTTTAACAACAAATACTAAAAAACAGAATGAAATAAATATTCAAGGGGCAAGGCAAGGCTCCTAACAACAAACGTGATTTTTATTGATAATGGTACGGAACCTTTCGTGCGCGAGTCCGAATCGCACGTTTTTATTTGGGATTAGGTAGTATACTAGCAAGCGGGTCACCGAATATTAACTGACCGCTACCCATAGGCCAATGCATGTATCCGATTCATACCCTCCTCCGTCAAATCCTCTTCCACTTCCCATCCTTTCCTTATTGGAAAAGGATGGGATGGGTAGGACTAGACTTGGGCTGCGGCATCTCGTGAGACAAAACGCAGGATACTTCTACTTCACGCCTGTCTTCTGTGAGGTCGTGGTATTCCACCGTTCGATCCATTCGTGCAACAGATGTTGTTGCGGGCTCTACCACTGTAAAGAGTGTACATGCAAAATTTATAAAAACAATTACAACAGAATATAAATGTGTTTTAAAAACGTTTTCTTATAGTTTTTACATTTAGTAGTTAAATATTTGCGGCCAGTAACGTAACAAGATAAAGTTTTATTTGAATGAAATACTGTGTCAACGTTAGTAAAATTCCGACGATACAAAATATTTTAAATTCTCATTTATTTTTGTTGTCGGTTGTGATAATACATTGCAATAGACATTTCTTTTTAACGTCTAGCAGCTAGTCATCTTTTCCGGAGTATTTTTTTTTAATCCCAAGGACAATAAAGCTCTAAAACAGTTTCAATCTTAGCACCTTAAGGGACTATAAGTTTGTATCTATATAAAAGGCGATGTGTGTATGTTCGTACAGACTTTGTAACAGCAGGACTGATTTCGATGAAATTTTGAGGAAAGCTTCAGATTGGCATAGCAGGTGATCCTGTGAAGTTTGGTAGCGATCGGATCAACTAACTCGTAATTAATACTAGCCAGGCGAAGCCAGGGCGGATTACTAGTAAGTTTATAATGCCGTTGGTGCGATGTACGCTGCTGAGGAACAGTTCTGCAGTTCTCTGCCGCTGATACCAAAGTACGGTGTTATGTGAGAACATAGTCTGAGTATACACTAGACACTAAGGCCGAGATAAATAGACTTTACTAAGCCATGTCTTAGCCAAAGCAAGTTTACTTTCGAAGACAGATAAATAAAATTAAAGTGTATGTGATATTAAAATAAAATTTCCATACTCAATACAATATTTTATGTACAATTTGTTCGCATTAAGTAATTAAGTTTTTTTTATTAACATTGGAATTTACTAAGTACCCTTGAGTAAAAGATAAACAAAATATTCTCTAAGAAATTCGTCTCAGGTGTAGAAATGAATATGGTTGGTTTACCTTAAACCCCATACATTGATACAATGACTATAGACCAACAGCATTCTCAATTACGTATAATAATTGTTCATATTCCGACGACAATAAGATAAATATCGGACGAAGTCGCGGGAACAGCTAGTCAAAAGTAGTTTAAAACGACAATAAGCACTTACTTTGGCTAAGTCATGGCTTAGTAAAGGCTAATTATTTCTGCCTAAGTTTGTTGTGTACTACCCACCCCTCATGGGTATGTGAGTAAGACATCAAAATCTATGTCTTCTATAGCTACAATAATAAGTAAGGTGTCAAAAACTTTTTACAGTGGTAGACACATTGTAAAGAAACGTACCCGTCAGGAAGATTAAACAGTGGTAGAGCCCGCAACAACAACATCTGTTGCACGAATGGGCCGGCTCGACCGGTGACATGCCACGACCTCACAGAAAACAGGCGTGAAGTAGAAGTACTCTGCGTTTCGTCTGATGAGTGAGTTGCCGGAGGCCTAATTACAGTCCTCTTCCGCTTCCCACCCTTTATAGCCCTATATACCCTGGGTAGCGCTCACTTAACACCAGGTGATCCGCAAGCTCGTTTGCCACCTAGTCCCATAAAAAAAAACAGACAGACTGATTAACGGTAAAAATGTAAAATAGTGTATATGACTTTTGAGAGTGAACATTGAAAAAAAATTTATGCGGTATCTAACTTGAGATCATTAAATGTAGCTCTCGAGTTTGAGTGTATGTGTAATGTAGTGTACATTATGTATCTCCAGTTGATACTTTATTGATGCCTCTCAACTTTCTATAACTTTGTAGTTATATAAGTCCCTACATTCTCTTGTTTCAGGTATTGTGATGTGCGATTCTGGATCGGACTGGTCGTACAGCTGTAAGTTTAATCTATTAATTCTATGCTGACTGTACTTTAGCCTTTAATTTAATACATAGATAAACATGCACACTCTAGACATTTTTCTTATATACATCAAACCTTATTGAAAGTTTCTGATACATGATAATACCCATGACAGTGCAGAATTAAGCGATTTTTAAACAAAATTTGACGCATATGTAGTTTCATTAGCCACCTTGTTACGTGTTGTACATAAAATAAGTACATAATGTATGATATCTACTACCAATATACATACGTAACCATAGTATCTATAGTAGCTTAATAATTTGGAATAAACAAATGGATTCCGCATGAATGATATCTTGAAAAGACATCATTTGGCATCAAAGAGCAAAATCTTAAATAAATCCAACTAGAAGAGCAGTTGGCGGACTTCGCCAAAGAACCATTCTCTTGTATCTCAATAATATACCCCATTACCCAGATGAAACCCAATGGCCCAACCAGTGCAGGACTGGCACCCAGCAGTCGCCAATCAACATCATGACCAGGAACACCGTCGTGGACACGTACGGAGCTCACATCCGAGGACCTCTCGTCTTCCGAGGGTTTGGAGATGTTAATGTCCGAGCCACTAACACCGGCCGCACGTGTGAGTAGTATTACACCACTAGTTAAGAAAATACTCATAAATCTACTAAAACGAGTAAATTTTATAACAAGTCTTTTTTGTTACGAATACCCGGTAGTTTTGAGAATCTAGCTGTTAGTTTAGGTTAACTAATAATAAATAAAGTCTAGAAACAAACATCAAAATTACTAATGTTTCATATACATGAAACATGGTGGCCGAGCTGAACGTCATTAGAGAAATAAAAGCACACACAGACTGCGCTGGCTCGGCCATCTGGAAAGAATGGACGAGGAAAGGAACGTGAAGCGTGCATACTTGGTACAGCCGAGAAGCCAACGCCCAGTCGGCCGGCCAGGTATCGCTGGACAGATGAAGTAGAAAAGGACCTGCTTCAACTTCAAATTCGAAACTGGCGAGAGATCTGAGAGAAGTGGATTCTTGTCGGAGGCCAAGACCCACTTAGGCTAACCGCGCCACCCTAGTTAGTTAATAAATTAAAGGTGGTCTTCTGCGTCTTATCCTTTATAAAGAATGCTTGATTTGAAGTCTAAGCGGCATCCGTATTGACCCAACTTAATGCACGTAACGATTTCTGTCTGTCTATCCCAATACGATTAATAAGGTATATATTATCTTTCCACTTATGTCTAATAACTTACAAAAATCTTTAGTGAAGTGGATGGTCGAAAAGGATGTCATAGCACCGGTGTTGTCAGGCGGACCCCTCCGTGGCAACTACACGTTCGTACAGTTCCATCTACACTGGTTCTCCGAGCACGCGATAGATGGCATGAAGTACGCATAATTCCTGAACCATAAGTCTTTTCCTCCTATTTTTTTAATATAATAAGTTTTATACCTTACCATTAAGTAATAAAATGTCACAATAATGATACTAGTCTTAACAAGAACATGTGGAATGTATATTTGTAATAATGAACTACTGTGAGTGATTTGACTGGCGCCTACACGATAGTGTCGAGCAAAAGAATAATTTGTATAGTGTAAACAAACTTAATGGCGGCTCAGAGGTTAGGTACCGGAAGAGGTTGCCCGTTCGCGTTGGTCTAGTCAAATCGAGATAATTTGACAGGAACGCGTGCGTGTTGCAGTGTGATGTAACACACAGAGTCCAGCACCCTGCCAATTGCGGGTGAAGGAATACGTGCGTAGGAGTATGCCCCGCCGCCGCACCCCTTCACGTCCCGCTGATACCTAAAATTGTGTATTGCGCAGCGACTCGTGCGATGTTCCGAGCCGCCATTAAGTTTGGTACTGGTAATAGATAGGTATGGTTTACATTAAAATACCCCTATATTTATTTAATACATTATTTAGTTTTCCTTATTTTTTGGATACAATAAAGGAACAATTCAACTTTTTAATCATAAAACTAATATAAAAATTGTTTAGGTACCCAATGGAAATTCATTTACTGCACGTCAAAACTGGACTGACTGTGGCGGAGGCTTTGAAAAGACCTGACGGTCTAGCGGTCATCGCTGTCCTTTGTCGGGTAAGAGCTTTCGAATGCAATCATTTCCGACCGATGAACTTCAATGGCTGGTTTAACTTGTGTCTTTCTTAAAATGTTGCTAAACCGCTAAGTAATAAAAAACTATTAGGACCTTCTTGGTTCAGGTCTTTCGTCTCTTAGATGCACAGAATGCCCAAATTATACTATTACAAATCTCTAGATATGAAAATAAATTTAGGCGAAATAAACTCTTTGTGAAATTGTGAAATTCATTTGAAAAATAACTTTTTATTTAAACTAAGTGAAACACTTTCGTCAGAAGGAAAGACTTTTGATAGAGAATGTCTCCTCAGGTGTTCGCCGACGATGAAGACAACGGATACAGTCTCCATCAGATAGCCGACATGGTGCCTTCTCTGCAGAACCGTACTGTCGCTGGGAGTGAAATACCTACTACTTTAGACTTGCAGTAAGTAGCATATCTATCTATATATCAAATAAGAAACTCACTGATATACCAATGCACAGTCCAGACTACTGGCTCCAGTCCAGACTAGACTAGAAAATTTGCACAGAGATTTTTGTTATTACGTAGGCGAGCGAAATACTTTTCCTAATTCATACCTGAAAGGTTAAATAACCTATAAATGTAACAACAGTAGAAAGCTTTCGTTTAGCGAGCAAAATATTAGTAATCATAGATTCAATATGTGGTTTGTAATGATCATTTGCCACGTGGAATGGTATACTAAATGCATCGTAATTTTTAGCAATACATTTCGGAACAAAGACGTCAATTGTAGGAGTTTGGTAAATTGCGAATAATTGATTATTTGTACAGCTGTTTTATTCAAACAAAAGCCTGTTAATATAATTCGTTGTGTAAAAATAGTCTTAATAAAATAGATGCAGGTGGAGAGAGTGATAAAACAATAATGCATAATTTGTACAGTCTGGACTTCTGGTTTGTCTGCTCTTTAATTGAATTCATTGTTTTAGCATTTATAACATGTTTAAATTTTTCTGTTTATTTATGACAATATGATTTAATGAGATCAAAATTAATTCGGATTTTTTCGGTGTCAGATACGAGAAGAAATATAATGAAAATCATTAAAGATAAGGTTTCAGGCTTGTCATCGTGTAACATCAAACTTCATAATCAGAGAATAAATAATACGAATTGTAGTGAGGGTTTTAATTGCTATAGAATTGTAAAATATATATATATCTATAATCACTAAAACTACTAACTAGAAACTAAAAAAAAACTATAAAAATTATAATTTGAAATCTAAATCAATATCACTTATTAAATAAAAAATACACATAAATAATTTTAAGATCTTTTTATTGAAATCAGAAGCAAATATTTTACCTTTTCACCCACCACATTTAGCATTCTACTCACCAGAGTAGAATGCTAAATATGGTGAAAAAGGTAAAATATTTGCTTCTGATCTACTCTCTACAAAAATGTATATATATAAATGTACTTAGTACATAAATTTATTTTATTATATTTTTCTTGGCAATAGTCGTCTTATGAGCGAGCAGCGGCAGGCGTACTTCTCATACCACGGCTCGCTGACCACCCCGGACTGCCAGGAGGTCGTCACCTGGATCGTGCAGGAGCAGCCCATCGTTATATCTGATTCACAGGTAAATAATAATAATTAATTAATTGAAAGATAAAGACGTAGTTAATTTGCTGTTTTATATTATTCATTTTACTCTTTTTTGTTCAACATCCTTATCTGTCTACTATCTGAGCTATCAAAAGATGTCTGCTATAGAACGTTAACCTCTTCCAGGGATTGCCGCCGAAATACTTTTACTGACCTTAATCAACGTGGCGTCAGACCACATTCAATGATTTACTTTCTTTAGGATTATATTTTCTTTATTTTAATATTTTAAAAATGTTTTTGCAATATAATTTTTTTTTAAACGCTTAAATATTTTTATGTAAAATTTAGCAACTAGCAACACTTCCAAATACACGAATATTAGTTTGTTAAAAGAAATTGTAAATGGAAATTTCCAAAAAACAAAATTGTGTGTCACTTTTCTTTTGTTTTCTAAATATTTATCCAAAAAAAATCGCTCGAACAAAAAGTTAAAATAGTATATGGGTTTTCTCAACGTTTCTAATTTACTTTATTCATTCGTAATTTTTTCACAAGAAAAAATGGCGAAATAGTACCAGTCGTTAACGCGTGACGCCGTGACCGAGGAAAATATGTATTCATTTTTATACATATAAATTAGTCTTGATGTCTAGACTTGTAATCTATCTAATGTTTAAATACCCTTGACAATAATAACTTACTCGTAAAATATACTAACGACTCCAAAAACCATTTACTAATTAAAACAAGAATTTACTTATTAAAAATCGGTAGTTGAGTTTTTAATTTAATAACCTTCTTAAAGTTGCTACACGAATGTGCCAGCTCCACCGGCGGAATAATACGACCTCACAGAAGACAGGTGTGAAGTAAAAGTAGTCTACTTCTAGTCTAACGAGTGAGGTGCCGGAGGCCTCATTCTATAATGTCGTGGATTTGACGGGGGAGAGATAGAGAGGAAATATCCTGTTCTCTGTTTATCTTCTCCTCTGCCCATCAATTTTTATACTATTTATATTTCATCTTTACAATAATAATTTACGATTCTTTTCTCCATTCAGTACAAACTATTTCGTCAAGTGAACGTCGGCGGCGTGGACAACTACCGGAGCTTACAACCCACCAACCGAGTTGTGTACCGCAGCGCTGGTTCGTCCATATCCAATCCATCTCCGATAGGCATGCTGGGCGCGTTACTTAGCATCACCTCCCTACTCAAGTCAACCGTGGGTTCAGGCATCTGCTTCCTCACGAATATAAAACGCAAATTCTTTACAGACTCATCGAATACATGTGTGAAAGTTGATTAGATCGTAAATAATTTTTTGTTTTGTAAAGTGAGACAATCAGTACAAAATCGGGCTTTCCTTTGACCAGTAAAGTGTATTTTATTTATTTCATAATAAGGGCTTGACATTATAAGTTTTTAATTACAGTTTACGAATGTGAAATTAAATTTTAAAATTAATATGGCGCTTTCGCATCTAGTTACGCCCCGGTCAAAGTCAAGTCGAAACAAAGAGATTGTGGGTGCTAATAAAAAGTATCAAATATCTTTTGGTGTCAGGTGTATGACGATAAGCTCACCCCCTGTCACTTGACGCAACCAAGTAGTTTAAGACTTGAGAGCGTCAGCTATCCCAGGATTTGATTCTTGATCAGAGGTCGGCAAGATCCAAATGATCTGAATAATTGATTTGCAATTCAATTTCTTTACCTTATTTTAAATGATGTACAAGTTACTATTGTCATGTAATATTCTCGAAGAGGGTTGGCGTCGGGCAGACGGCCGACTGTAAAAACTGTAGCCAAAAACTGTCTGGACTACGGTCATACTGTACCGACCCCACATAACGTGAGAAAAGGGCAGGGAGGAGGGGATATGATGATGTAATAAGTTATTTACTATTGTAATATACTATTTTTGTCTTTGTTTTAAGCTATCTAGGGTCTCTAGATGGTACTTAGTCAAAAGAAAATATACTGAGACCTCTAAAATAAATCTATGTTATGAAAAGTGTGTAGGAGGAATAAACTAGCTTTGTAAAGGTAAAGCTTATTTTTAGATCTAATTTAGTTGAACCACAAACGCGGTAATGTGACGCGAAGCGACGGGTCGCAAAAATGACATTTAGTCGCGCATTATTTATGGTCGTGTCATGTCGCCGCGTCGCCAAAAACCCAAACACGAATTTCTTCTCTATATTCTATAACATATAAAGTAATTGTATTAGCAATTATTTCCTGAATAGTGCTTTATACTTATAATTATAATGATTAAAAGAAGTTCGGTCAGATGAGTGACGTACCGGAGGCCTAATTGTAGTCCTTGGTTTTTGCGTACTGGGCAGTGTGTACTGTTTTTGTGACAGTAATGTTACTATACTCCTGTCAAATATTCACTGCACATGGGGCAATAAAATGTGAACTAAATGTGTACTGAGCCACACCAGAGACGCCAGTGTAGTGTCGATATTAATAATGCGCCCGCGCACATAACAATGTACTAGTGTCGCACCGCATGTGTATTTCCCTAGTGCACCTATGATTTAAGCACCACGGGCAGTGAGTGCTTGGGACGAGTATAACACAGTTTATTTATTGTACATGGTTGTCAGCCTCACTTGTAGAAATTAGCCACTATTACCTAATTGCTTTTAATTACGTAACTTGTAAGCGAATCAGGAATCAATTAATAATAAAAATAAGATTGTGTTTTGATTGTGAAACACGTGCTTAGTAAGCCGAGAAACGTGTTACATGCATTATGTAATTATCAATTAAGCCACATAGTAGATATTGGCTTACAATCTCACTCGCAATATTATAAACTGTCGTGAAATTGTAAACCGAACGAACCGCTAGCAATTAAACGTATTATTTATCTTATTTAACGTATAATTTATCGACGACAAATAGTTAAATTGTGAACTGTCTTGTTTGGCGCTTAACGGCACAGTGCATAGAGTTACATTGGAAGGTAATTAATTATATTTATAGGTTAGGTTCGCTAGATTGGTTTTATAGATGTTTTACAAAGAAAAATCGGTTAGTTGCGATTGATATCATCCAATAGAAAATGTTTGCTACTTCAGTTTACAATTTTCCGTTAGTATATAATATCGCTAGTGGAATTATAAACTAACGATGTACAATATATTATATATAGTGCGTTCAATCTTGTTCTCCATTATCTGATATAGTAGCTATGATCCACATATAAATATTGATATGTCAATTAAAACATTTGACATGAATAAAGTAACCACTGGAAAAATTATTTTATCAGTCATCATACATGCTTGTTTTAAAAAAGAAACATTAATATTGTTGTTATATTTACTTGTCTTTTTTATTATTATTTAAGGATAATCTGTATGAACATTTATTATGTTTTATAGTGACTTGTTTTAGTTAAAATATTTGCTTACAACACTAAAGACACATTATTAATAATACAGAATTATTTTGTGCTGATGACAATTTATTTATTTCAATTAAATGAACAATTGTTTTATAATATACGAAGTATTGTCCGCGGCTTTGCATTGTAACTTAATAACGCGCATAATAACTTGGTTATTATAAGTAAAATAACTCAAAAACTTGTTTTTGTTAAGTTACTCATGTATAACAATAGGTACATTCCCTGATATACTTGACGTCTATGAAAAGGTCTGCTTACCGCAACCTATTTAAAAAAAAAATGTAATTCAAAAACTATTTGTATTTTTTTTTAGATAGGGACAAGAAATAATTATTGTTTCTTTATTTCTTGTTTACTAGTGATCCGCCCGGCTTAAAATGTTGATCCGATCGCTACCAAACTTCACAGGAACACCCGCTAGACTAATCTGAACATTTCCTGAAAATATAGTCGAAATCGGCCCTACCGTTTGATATCTATACGTAACATACGTACACTCACCTTCTATTTATTATATATAGGTAGATAATATTTTAAATTAATAAAACGGGCGGTGACTTTTTTTTACAAAATTATCACTCTGGCGAAAACCAAATCAGACCAGATTCTGATTAAAAAAACAGCTGATTAATACTTACTAATTGCATTGATAATTCAATTCCTTGATACGATACGTTATCCATATCTCATGTTAACAAAAGGAAATTATTTTACGAAAGTTAATAATAATAATAACTTTAATTATTAAACAAAGCACAATTATTACAATTATCTAAAAATACATTTACAACTACAGTCCAATGGTGAGATGCGATCCTTAAGAAGTATGTTAGGCGCGACATTGAATGATAGGATGAACACAGCTTTATAAGGGAAAAGTATGTTTTAAAATTGGATGTTGTGACTAGAATTGAGAAAGGTATGCTTCGGTGGTTCGGGCATGTTGAAAGGAATGAAGAGAGAAATGACGAAACAATTTTCTGTTGCAAAAGTGAGTGGCAGTGTTGGTTGGGGCGCCCTAGAACTTATATAAGATTAGTGCCTTACTAAAAAAAGGCGAAATAAGGAGCACCCATAACTGATGAGTATGTATGTGTAGATGTATGTATATAGAAGAAGCGAGAGGTGTGTGTACAATTAACAACGTATTGGATTTTCAACTTCAAGTTCATCATTTTAAAAATCAAATCCTGACGTTTACCTGTCAAATTGACATAGAAACGTCCGAATTTGATTTGCTTAATGCTGAAATTGATTTGTAAAAGTTTAAATTTGAAGTAAAAACCTGTACATACGTCCAAAAAAATATAATCTGTCTGTTATTTTTTTTTTAATTTACATAAGTCATGAATCAGAATTAAAATAACTTATGAATTCACTTGAAGTTCAACCATAGCTCATTAATTATTTTCTAATTAATCTTTAATGAATTATATTATTTATAATTTTGAATGGTCCATTTATTTTTTATATTTGTAACAGGTATCATATAAAAAAGTTGAACTATGATGAATTTAACACAACTCCGTGCGCCTAATAATTTTGAAAATGTTTTCAAAGTTTCCGTTTTACTTATACATTACGTACATAGATAAACAGAATCTCAATTGCAAATCTTTAAAATGTAATCAGAAGATAACAAAAATACATTTAGAATTACATAATCTGTTTCTATATCGAGGCGACTGTAACCAAATACACATCGGGTTCTTTGCTGAGACCACAGACTAATAAAAGTACAAGATACTTGTACTTAAATGTTATAATGTCAAATCGAATCCATTATATAAAAAAAATAGTGTGTCTTTTTGCACGCACGTAAGAAGTAATAATTCTTTAGCGTAACAAACAAAACTAAATCAAACTTTTATCCCGTGTGCCAGTTACTCTTTGTTTGTGATAGGTAAATGTCAAAGAGTTGTTAATGGTTGCCATGGTTACCACCATGAAGTTGGTATCGCTTTTAGGCGACACGCATCGTAAAAATTTATTATTTTTCCCAAACGCGTCAAATGAAGTATAACTTTAAAAGTATATCTGTACATATATATGTCGGACATGTCAATACCACAAAGTGTAGATGATGTCATTGACATTATGTATATGTATACATATCCAATATATACTATAAGTAAATGAATTCGAACAAGTTCCAACAATAAACAGTCTGGAACAGGATTTGTTTTATTATGCTAAGAAAAAAGAATTATGACGAGACCTTTCTTTATAGTTATTTATTATTAACCAAATAAAAGTTTTTATTTCCGAGGGACTTTTTAATACAATTTATGACATTGAGAATTAATTTAATTCAAAACGAATAGAAACAGTATGTAAATATTATTTATAAAAGCTATGTATGTCAAACCTTAGCGCGCTAGAAATGTGTTGTTTTTTAATTATCACATTTTTTTTCTATGTTTAAATAATTAATTGATTGTTAATTTGAAGTCAATTATATATATTTTTTTAAAATAATATGTTTATTGAATTAGTGTACAAATTAACACGATTATTGGTCAGAACATTAATACGACCAATGTTTTCAAATGCTTTTTGTGATTTAAAAAAGAAAATTTGTGTGATCAGGGACGATAAATGTCTCTAGCTTCAACACCGGAAGTATGTTGTGTTATGTATTAAATGTATGTAGTTGACATACACAAAATGTAAATAGGTATATGTTGTTTGTTCTATTTTTAACTTAAAATAATATCTCATGGTTGTTATTATTTGTGTTCTTTATTAAATTAATTAAAAATGTGAATCTTTTGTTTTCTTTTATGTCCGATGTTTTATGAGTGGCTACTATTCACCTGATTATCACAACTGATATAACAATATTTTTTATACAATTATAAATGATAGATTATATAAAATAAAATATAGATACGAGCTGGGTTTTAAGAAGCCATGGCTAGCACGGATCAGATTTGAGTTTTTATTAAAAAATAATAATCTAAATTTTGTAGATATAAATTTTAGAGGGGATTTGTAGTGAATATTTACTGCATCCAAAATGTTCAATAAAATCATTTTGTATCTCGACTTAATGCTGGTATTCTGTGGGTACTTTCCAGATCACACATCCTTCACAGCTGCTTCTACCCTGGTAGACTAAGAACTCACCTGCCCTGGTTGTAGCCCGCGGTTTTATTTCTAAACTTTTGAGCCGGGGTTGTATGCGACTCGTGGCGGCCACGGTTGCGTTTTTCGCTTGCAAACTTTGCGGGCGATTATCGCAAGATGGGTTACGATGGATATGATTGTGCGGTGGAGTTCGCCCACCAACCATCTACAAAGCCGAAGCTGTAGATGACCACGACGCACGCTATTCTAGTAGAATTGCTGCAGACAATCGCACACATTGCGAGCGAAAAAGGCGTCGTGATTTTTATCAGCGTCGCGGGCGCGGGTGAAAATCGCTCGTGAGTTTTTAGCCTTAGGTTTCTCAGCCGCTTTCTGGGTACGAAAGTAACCGGGTTCAAGTAAAGTCAAGGTCCCTATAAAATACGGTATCTGAAAACAATGTAACAGTATCAAAAATAATCCAACGATTAAAAGAATATGCATTTGATTAGATAAAGTTATAAAATGTTTTACAATTCACATAAATGTATTTAACAATTGATTATAACCGTCAGCATTAAAAAAAATTATATTAACGAACAATTAAATTGAATTAATAGATATTTGAATCTTTATTAATGTGAACAAATAACTTCTTGTACAGTCAAGGGCGTTAGCGGTCAGAAATACAAAATAACATAAATTCTGGCATTACTTCATAACATAATTCTGGTTGTTTTATGGCAACACAATCAGTAAGAGTTCGTTATAAATCATTCGGCATCCTCATCTAAATACTTTAATTCGTGCTTTGTTTCCTTTACCAGTTCAACATACTTCAATATGTCGAGATAAGATAAATTTTACAATTACTTTTAATGCCGGATTCTATGTCAGATACTTCATTGACGTCATCTAGCAAGCATTGCTTTTTTATTGAATTACTAATA
Organism: Papilio glaucus; assembly: GCA_000931545.1. Lineage (NCBI taxonomy): Eukaryota > Metazoa > Arthropoda > Insecta > Lepidoptera > Papilionidae > Papilio > Papilio glaucus. The sequence continues at coordinate 63,328 of JWHW01001669.1, forward strand.
GTGCCCCGCGGTTTCACCCGCCTTGCAATTTTACCTAAACGAAATGATATTACCTACTTAATACTACCGTAACCTCACGTGTGGTGTGACACAATATGGCCGTAGCACAGTTAAATTGATATAACTTTTTTATTTATAAACCGATTGAGATAAAACAACCACTAAATGTTAAGTGAAGCTTACCACAATACATTAGTGAAAACCGCACCCAAATCGGTTAAGCCGTTTCTGAGATTAGCGGTAACAAACGCACAAACAGACAAAAATTCTTATAATCATGTTTTGGGTTCTATTGCGTTTGTGAAGACGAAGACGTTTCCCTATAATATATTTATTACTAAACTAAAACTATTATTTTTATAATAATAGTTTTAGTAGTGCAAAGGGCAATTATAATCTACATTTAATACTTTAGCCATCAAACATATTTATTTGGATAAATATTATTACTGAATATGTTAAAAAAAGAGCGTCCTAAACAACGTATTATTTTCAATTTATTGTTTTAAAGATAAAAATGGTTATTGTGAGCTATCCTTAAAAGATTTAAATATAACTTTTGTATTTACTTTTTTCATAATTTTTAAGATATTCCATAGAAAAATATTTCGATATATCTCATAAGGTTTAGCAAACTGACTACAGATAGATCAAATTCATTTTTCAAATTCAACATTCGTCGGTTTCGTAGTAAGATTTGAAAATATGTAGGAACGAGCTTTAAAACACGTATTGTTGACACACTCTGTAGGGGAAAGGCATCGCATCTGTGAAGGGTGTTAGGTCCGACACACGAGGGCTCTTGAATGAAGGACTTGGGCGACAATTCCGGATTACATATCAAGTGATATGTACTAATCCTTCCAGAGAAATACAATTCTATAAAAAAAACAAACATACATACTTAAAGTTTAAAACTTACTTACTTACTTTATTATACTAAATACTAGGAATCCTAATTAATCCCGTTTGCCAATAATTAAATCGTTTAGCAACTACAATAAAAATATCTACACATGTTGGGATACATTAAAAAGGCGAGTGCAAACGAAGAAGCAGGTCTCTTCGCAAGCCAGATTGGAGCAAAAAGTTCCATCATCAGCCGATGGGGGATGGAGATTGGCACACACACCAGAATGTAGCCCACAAAATATATTGAAAGGGTATAAAATGCCCTCTGGTTCCCCCTTAGCTCCCCATTAGCTCCCTAGTGGAACTAAGAAAAAAACTCTGCAGAACACCATTCTAACTTTTAGTTATTCTCTATTGATTATCACTTGATACTGAATAATTCATATTTATTTTAAGAACAAAATTGTTTATCATTGATTGGAATGTTGTTTTGTAAACTCCAGATACAATCAAGACGGCTCTCAATCGACAGTCAGTATCAGCAGGCGGTCAATTGTCACCTCCGGCAATGGCAAGGTATTTTGTACCCCTTATATTGTTTACAGGTAAGTATTGACTTTGAAATACAAAATAACAGTACATTTAGTCCTTTCTTTACAAATATTTTATATTTTTTTGTGATTCATCAATACATTTACAATATTTTAAATAAATTTTTCAACCATAGTGCCATCCATGTTCATACAAAATCCAAACATAAGATATTATCAATCTTTTAGTACTTTATATTGTATATACTTAGTGATAGATTGAGCATAGTCATCCGTTGCCCTAGGACGTGCGCGATACTGCGACAAAATGCGACCGATACGTGTCAGATTATGGCGGCAACGTAGACCGACATACGACCGGTTGATATTTTCGCATCGCGTCTTGTTGCATTGCCACGTTTGTCGGTCAACTAGGACAACAATTGACAAATATAGACCAGAAATTAATCAAAAGATTATTTATATTAAGGAATTAATTAAGGAAATAGGAAATTGAATTGGATTTTTTTTATATATAATCACTGACAAGCACTCTGGGTCACTAGCGTGAGTCAGTTTAACACTATATAGAACTTTGTATACCTTTTCAGAGATTACAGCATTACGGTACCCGTTTCGTTGGTCTTATGAAGGTTTGTTTCATACAAATATATATTTGTTATACTTCTTGAAGGTTTGATAGTACCACTAAATAGCAGCTTCTGGCACATGGCTCCTCCACTTTTTAAATATTCAATTGTCACACGTCCATTAAAAAACTAGCAACCCGCCCCGGCTACCGGCGGACGGAT
>JWHW01001669.1:66438-78904 GCA_000931545.1 Papilio glaucus
CCGACCTGGACGTGAGGAATGCGCTCAAGAGGAGAGACGGGCTCGCTATTTTAGCGTTATTTGGCAAGGTAACAAAATTAATAAATTATCATTTTTAAATGCACTAATCTCGTTTACGCGCCATCATTTTTTCTAAAGGAATAACATCGTCTGGTTATTTCTCTATCTCCCCCCNNNNTACCTGTCATTAATGTCTAATGGAATCAGATTATAGAACAAGAAGAGCAGGTGGAGACGGCATTCGACGAGATGACCGCCATCATATCTAAGCTGCAGGCCGTCGGCAGTCGCGTCAGTGGCATGGTGCTGGACTTGACGTAAGTACACCTGGAAGACACAAAGGTGACAAGTTCGATATGAATAACGAGCTACTTAAAAATTGAAAACAATGTAATTGTCAGGCATCGATGTATTCCTAGATACATACCTAATGCTTATATGTAACTAACTCTGCCCCGCGGTATCACTCGCCGCACCGTTTACTTCATAAACACTTTCATCCCCTACTTTAGGGGATTATTAGGAAATTTTTTTTTTGAAATCTCGCCTATGTAATTTTAGCAATTTCAGTTATTACGTTTAATAAATATGTCAGCCAGTTTCTTCTCATATATTTATATAAAAAATCCTCAGCAAGACAACAAAAATGCAATTCCCATTCCGCTGAACACCTGAATACGGAGCATTTCGATTTTTTTAAGATTCAAACATAATTTTATTTTCCTGTTATGTATTGACAATTCATATTTGGTTAACGGTAGTGAGGATTTATAAGATCGCGTTCAGATGCGTCGCAGCGAAGATAAGAAGATAACAATAAACAACCATATTGTTTATACCACATACATAATTGGATCAGAAAGAAAGTACGTGAATAACTTAAAGGCGATTAGCGGATGATCCACAACATCTACGGCTTACTTTAAGCTAACGAAGTAAGTTGATATATCCTCGATGAGCTGCTGGTAGGATGAATAAAACACCTCATTCTAGATCCAGTCCAGACCAAGATACATTTTTAAAAAGCTTACTCGTAAGTCGTAAGACTTAGATTTGGTGTCAAACCCAATATCTATGTTTAAAGCTTCCTTTGACCTTGAACTAACAAATAACTAACGTAAATCAAAGCACTTATCCCGATGACTTTCAAGAAGCAAAGATAAGATAATCTTTTTCGCAATTTTTCGTATCTTCCACGTCAATGGTTTTTAATCTTGTTCAATTTATTCCGCTAGATGAATTTTCTAGATTGCTCAATTACCTATCGATACTTACGTTTGCCATAAATTTACTTCGTAATTTCCAAACCATACACAGAAAGTAAATCAATTACGTCCGATTTCTGAAAGGTTTGTCCAATTTTTATTTAACTAGCACTCCTGTAGAAAAAGAAAAAAGTTGGTCATCATACTGCTAGTAATGACATTGACAGCTAGCTTATACATTTGACAGCTAGCTTATAGGTTATTTTTTAAACTATTACTTGTTGTGAAAGTCAGACGTCTGAGACTTTTAATTCCCGTCTTCCTTTGGTACATGCCCTCGCTGTCGAGGGTTTGTGTACTAATTTTACATCCGCTTTAATGCGTTTCCGCGCCAATCAAACTTTGTTAAAAAAATTGAAGCAAAACACGTGGGCGCAAATGGAGTTGAGCTTAACCGCTAATGACATTCCATTAATCGTCGACCTCTCAGATGATGAATGTATTGTATCTCCCAGAGAGGATCAAAACAGAAATTCATACAGTTTTTAAACGACAGTTATTTTTTTTTTTTGCTTTTTATATTTGGTTATTGAAATAATTAATAATATTTCTTTTAAACGTTACAACTAAGGTTAATAGCTAGTGCTAGGATATGGTTCACGACTTTACTCGAATGGCGCACTCGAACCCACGACCTCACGTTCGGGAGTCCGTACCCGTAACCACTGGGGTATTGGCGCTTCTAAAATTATAAATTAATTATCAACTAAACGTTTTTTTGTAGATTAAAACCAGATTTAAAAATGATAAGCAGTTAAATACAACAATGAGCAGAGCACTGATTTGACTTAAGATTGTTTATAAAAAATTTAATCAGGTCTCCTTATTAAAATATTTGTTTTATCAGATTTCAAGATAATGATAAATCAACTCCTAATATACCGTACTAAAGTGTGACCGCAGGTGCTGTACCGTGCCTTAGGTGTGTTCGCGAGGGGGGCAACGCAAATTAGGCATATTTCTGTGAGCGTTGATTGACGGCGTATTGACAGGGGAGCGACCTGCGTTGCCCCCTCCCCCTTGTACAGCGATTGCGGTCATACTAAAACGATGGTACTGAAAAAAAACCGTGCTCTTAAAAGTAAAGTAACGTGAATTTAGTAATTCCCATTAAAGTCTTAGCAAGCACCACACTACCTTGCTCTTATTTAAACTATATGACATTTAGTGTGTAGTGTGACTAGTTTTAACCCTGGGGTTAAACTCTACGGTTAAAACTAGTCAACTAGTAAACTTCAGGAAACAATCTTTCAGGAAACTGTTCTCTTCCAACACAAGCGTGTACTACACGTACGCCGGCTCCCTGACCTCGCCCATGTGCAACGAGGTAGTCACCTGGATCATCTTCCCGGACCACATCTACATGACGGAAGCACAGGTACATAAGACTATCTGTCACAGGTTGAAGCACAATCCTCTCACTACACAATATACAAGTCTACTCATAACAATTACTCAAGAGGTGTTGTCATGACAGTTGACAGGAGCTAAGGTGAGTCCCCTTCCTTTGACAAGTGCTTAAATGGACTCTGTTCTGAAGTCAGCAACGAAACTTATGTCAAAAAAAGAAGGAAAAGTTAAAAATTACACCACGTATAGTAGAAGGCACTTTGTAACACTTATGCGCAGGTCACTCAGTCCATTCTCGGACTTATTTAACTCAACTTATATTTCCTCAGTACAACTCGCTGGAGAAGCTGCGCGAGGGCCGGTACAACTTCCGGAGCCTGCAGCCTGTGCAGCAGCAGGTGGTGTTCCAGCCGCCAGCCGACTTTTTAATGGAACCGAAAATCGTCACCTCGCTGAGGAACGCTCTCATCTCCGTCGTAGACTTCTTCAACAATGTTACGAGGTATTTTTTAATGAGATCAAGTACGCAGAGTCACAGCTAGATAATGATAATCATGCAGTCAAGTTTTTTTTTTTAAATGAACTATTACCTACTTATGAAAGAGGATGCTGTGACTAGTATTGAGGAAGAAATGCTTCGGTGGTTCGGGCATGTTGAAAGGATGAATGAAGAGAGAGTAACAACACAAAGTATTGCAAAATTAATTGGCAGTGTCGGCAGGGGACGTCCTAGGAGTACTTACTTCGATCAGATTAGTGACATAGGAAGGGCAGGCTTCATCAGAGATATACTTAGGGGACATGACGTGGCATATAAGAGTAGGTATCCGTAACCGACGAGCACGTATGCGTGGATGTAGAAGCAAGCATGTATGCCAGGAACGCGCCATGTGGAAATTCTGTGCTCTCTGCCTACGCCTTTGCGTTATATGTATTTCTTTCTCCATGTGTAGTTTTTCTCTTACAGTTTCATGATGAAGGGCCTGGACACGCCCTAGCGAATGGTCTCGGACGGGTTGAATACTTTAAAAACGACGCCGTCGCTCGTTAAATGTTTGATGAGAAAATTAATGCACGCCCTTGCGACACTCAACCCGTGCGCTAACAAACAATCACACACGTGCTCACTTCTCCGCAGCCTATGGAAGAAATTCAATGTGCCAAATATATATTATGTAAATAAATAAAAATATATAAAAGTTTTTATGTTCTCTTACACCAATTACGTTGTTATTTAATGTATAATTGACATACATTTTTTTTATAAAATTTGAAAGAAATAAAAGGATATTTTTGGTACGAGGCAAATGATCACCAAATTGACCTCGATACGATTACGTCAGTTCACTGGACGTCGATATATTATAAACTATCGGGAAACAATAGGTAAAATCGTAAATTATTCGTTTAATTTACAATTTTCCGACAATTTGTAATACCGCTATGTTTATAATATTACTGTGGTATATATTAAATAAATATATAATAAAACCAAAGCATTCCGAGTGGTATGTGTTTATTTAAATAATATTAACAAGTCTCCATACACACACGATCCCTGCGAGTGCATCACTGCACCGCACTGCAATGTGAACTCTGTCACATCCTCCATAAGGATTACATTACACAATATTATTTTATAAATTATGTACAGACGGGACAGATAAGTGACACACATAATCGCAAGATTAATGGATAAGCAGTTACCTTAAATCAATATCCGATAACATAATACACGTACATTTTTTATTTATAAAAATATTAGTAGATTGTGGTAATAATTGTTTTGAATACTTCAGCAAAGCTTATTACACGACTACTATAGAATGGGGGATTCGAACCCACGACCATCTCGTGCTTCTCAATCCATACCCATAACCATTAGGCTATTGGTGCTTATTCAATGATGTACCTATTTATAGACAAATGAACCAAATATACAACCGTTATCACTATTATGTAACAACTTATTGTTTTTGTCTAAGTTTTACATTTCCTGTTAACTAGGATTTAGTTCAAAATCGTATTGTTACTGACGATTGATCGAACATCAAATATGTGGTTACATACACCTACATAGGGTCATTTTCGGGTACCTTGAAAATTATGACCCGTGGACCTACTAGTAGGAAGAACCTCGAAATATGATCACGTGACCTTGTTTCATTACCAGCTTGAGTAAAATATCAAACTTATGTAGCATCTGTTAATAATATACCAAAGAGTAACTCACTCACAAGCAGCATTGACTGCTCACTGGCTGATCACTTTTTAATTTGACTGTCGTCATACAGTTTAATATTATGTAAAAATTCTATTTTATGGATTAAAATGCTAAAATTCGTAAATTGTGAGTGGCGCTAGTGTCGATACATACGTAATACCTATTTCTGTCTCTATCAAACTTAAGCCAAAAATGCGAGAGCTAAAATTTATATTCAAAATTATTCAAGTAGTTAAATACATTAAAATCTCAAACTGAAATTCACCCATACACGACAGATTTAAACTCTGATACAAAATAAATTAAATATTTATCTCAAATCTGCATCTAACACAAGATACCTTTACCGTGGGTTTCCACTGACGTAAAATTTCACGAGCTTTCTATCTTTCTCTTTCAAAAAACTAAGATGACAGTATCTTGTATGTGAATGTTTTGCAGTATAAAACCCATCCTTAACGGCATCCACCAGTCGTCTAACATTTGCATCTAGGATTAAAGCAATCCACTTAAACCAAATTAAGGGGGGACCTAATCTGTTACTCGAGGTACTGTAGCAATCAAAATAGGAAAAAAATAGAAAATTAGCACTCCGGAGCTAACCAGGTGGATTTTTAGTGAGAATAATATTAATCTCGAAAGACATTGTTGTTATTTGCTATAATAGTCTGTGTATTTAATGTAATTATATTAACCTAAGGGTCATCACAATAGCAAACAAATTGATCTACCTTTGTACAAGTTATTAACAATGCTAGTCGGTCCACTATAAGGTATTACCGCTGACGATCGCCTTCAGCCGCTTCTCTATGTACTGCACGCGTGTCACCAGCTTGTCCTTAGGACTGAACTCGGTGTAGGGTATCTGAAGAACTTTGAAACCCTGGAATAAAAATATTAAGTATTTTGCTGGCTTACGCAAAGAAACGGGTCTCTTGTAACCTAGATCGTCATTATTAATGGGAAGCCTACCTTCGCTACGTTGATCAGTACGAGACCACATTTCAACAGTGGTAGATCCCACAACAACATTTGTTGCACGAATGGACAGGCTCGACCACAATACCACGACCTCACAGAAGACAGGTGTGAAGTTTCCCACAAAGGATTTGTTTCGTCTGATGAGTGAGATGCTGGAGGTTGACGGAGGGTGTGGATAGGAAAAAGAAATATACTTCTCCCTGTCTATTCCCTCCTCTGTCCATTAAAGGTAGGCAACGCATCTGCAACACATTAGATTGATACAGATACCTATGAGTGGCGGTCACTGAATATCAGATGATCTGCTTGCTCGCTCTCAACTGCTTCCATAAAAAAAACTAGAAACGTTAAAAATTACCTTCATCTCCAACAACTTGGTATACAGCTGATTGACTCCCAAAGGCACCACGGTCTTCCTCGTCATGTCGTGATAGTCCAGACCGAGGACTGCTATCCTGTGAACGCTGTGTAAACAAACAAACTTAAAATAAAGTTTAAAAAATCATGCATTCTGTAATCTTTACTGTGTACTACACTAATATTATAACGAGGAAAGAATTCTATTTTTGTATGTTTGTAACGAATAAACACAAATTACTGGAACGATTTCTAAAATTCTTTAAGTAATCTAAAGAACTTTGACCAGCGAGTAACATAGTCTATGCAGACAAATATATATATACATATATATACAGACAAATATGTATATATATACACATATTTGTCTGTATATATATGTATATATATTTGTCTGTATAGACTATGTGACTCGTCCCGGACGAAGCTGGGGCGAACTACTGGTATGTATATATCTTAATATATACCATCGTCGTCATTTCCTCTATTAATTAATATAAAAATACTGACTAACCTCGTGTCTTTCGCCGCCTTGTCTAAGGGAACTGGATGGCATTTGGAGTTTACAGCGAATTCCGCATCTTATAGAAATATAAAAAACAATATTAACACACAAAAAAGTATTATAATTAATGTTCCTAACAATTACTACAAAAAGAAAACTTGTTCTATTTTATAATCATATAAGTATCATAGTATCAACTAGTCATCCGCCCCGGCTTTGTAATTACGTTGATCCAGTCGCTAACAAAGTTCACAGGCTTCCTGAAAATTTTATTGAAATCCAGAGGTATCTATAGGGAGCATGTCACACACATAAATTCATATAAATAGATAAAACTGGACAATGACAGTATCGCCATTAGCATCCACAACACCAAACTGTAGGTGCTTTGCCAGCCAATAAGGATGGATTACAATGTTTTCTGGAAAGACCCAAATTCATATTGATGTAGAAATATCGGTCGCAAACAAGCAAGCAGTTCATTTAATATTCCGTGACCGCTAACCGTATGCATTTGCAACAAGCTAATGAGTTGCAGACGCGTACCCTACCTTTAATAGACAGAAGATAAACAGAAGAAAGGATATTTCTTTCCTATCCCTTCACTTCTTCATCAAATTCTCTTCTTTTCTATCCTTTTCTTATTAGAAAAGAGTGGGAAGGGCCACCTCACTCATCAGACGAAACACAGAAATACTGGAAGTAAATACTTACCGGTCGAGTCGGCCCATTCATGCAACAATAGCCTGATACATGGCTATAGATCCTTCGTATTAAGAGATAAAAAAACTTACCATATAAAAATCCCATTCCAGAATAACATTCTCTCTTCATAAAGGCATCCGCTGACACCATGGTCTTGAATGTATCCATAATACTCTGCACGTAGAGCGCCTTTTCCTTTGTGTAAACTATGGGCACTCCTACTGAAATATCTTCAGCGAGGCGAACCTTGTGCGTCGGGTACTTGAGGCTGACGTAAGCGTCGATCGCCATCAGCTTACGCCGGGCTGGGATTGGGATCTCTGAAACAAGATCACAAAGCTTATTAGTTTTAAGGTCCATTTTAATATATATACTATATAAATAATACATTATAATAATGTTTATAAAGCGCCAATAGCCTAATGGTTAAGGGTATGGATTGCAAAACATGCCCAACATGGTGGTGGGTTCGAAACCGCCATTCGTTTATGGTTGAACCATTTCCAATCATGTTTAAACTTAACGGGAATGGTTAAAAGAAATATCTGTGAATTATTTCGATAATCTACTAATATTTCATTTACAGGGAGGCGGCTGGCCTCTATACCCAAAATCTATACAGTATGGGTACGGTTGCACTATGCTGACCGCACATAAAAAGTCGAATGGGTAGAGAGAAGAAGAATAATGTATATATAAGTTAAAAGTTTTAATTTCTCAGTATTTCCGCCATTACCAATATAACGTACCCCTTTCACGTACCCGCAATGGGTATCCCTGTACCTCCGGGGAACCGCGTACCAAAGGTTAGGAACAGGAATCATTACAATGCATAACTAATAAAAATTCGATGTGAAATTATCGCGTTAATGTAACTATAAGTAATGGTGGTTATTACTTTAATTATGCTATTATTTTATAGTAGGTGACAAATGATCAAGTAAACATTAAGCCTTTTTGTAGTAATATAAGTGTAGTATATAAGGGAAAAGGAATGATAATAAAATATATATGTCTTGTTCTAGTTTACACTATGTAAGTATTACTGATTATTATAGTTATATCACTCGCTTGGACTGATTGGTGCAGTATATAGGAATGTTATAACCATATAACCCTGCCAGTTTTAAGACGCCTTTCAAATGACTGATGGTGTATACAATAGCAATAGGAATAATGAGTTTCGCACAATAATATGGTTACCCACCTCCCGCAGAAAGCAGCTTGTCAATAAAATCCAGGCTCACAGTAGAGAGCAGATGATCCTCCCTCGCTTGGTCCAGCGTGAGCAATGAGAACACAAAGTCCAGCCACGAGGCGGGCCTCACCATCTCTTCTTCTTTCAGTGATAATGCAGTCTGAAATTTTTCAAACAAACTATTAGTAATTCAGATACATACATCAAATTGAGAAGGTGCTTTACAATTTTTATTGTTTTTTTGCTAAAGTAAAAGGCTTCTTTGTTTGTCAATAATTGATAAAAACTGCCACTGGACATAGGCCTTCCCCAATGACTTTCTCAGTATGCGGTCCTCCGCGCACCGCATACAACGACTTCCTGTCCTCCTGACGAGGTCATCGGGCCATGAGGAACAATGGCTCACATTCTTGGCCTTCATTCCAGGATTTCCCTCCCCATCTGACTTCGCACGCTCGACAGATGTGACCGGGCCAATGCCACTTCAGCCTTTTGACTTTAACAACTATTTCCTCTACTTTAGTTCTATGCTTAACTTCTTCGTTCCGGAACCTATCCCTTAGAAAACGCCGAGCATCGTTTACTTTTAGCTTTTGGTCAGCTCCACCATCAGAGTCAAAGTCTGTACGCCGTAGATCAATAATCTATGAAACTACAGGCTGAATCAAAAAGTTCTGAAGATGTCCTTCCTGAATAATCAAAAGCTAGACTCTGTACTGTGTACTCTGTACTCGATGCAAAAACAACAATACTCTTACCTCTAACAGTCCATCACACATCGGAGGTACAAAATCCACTGTCCCGAATGTGACCACAGCTGAAGCTATATCGCTGGCTCTACACACGTCCTTGTGGGTCTGCAGCCAGTCCGCGATCGCAGCGATAGCACCCTCGTGCCGGTACCTCAGCAGCCCAAGAGACACAACTATTGATGTCACAACTGCTGGCTTGTCTTCATTTGACTTCAAGCTGTTTATGACGTCACTGGAATAAAAGTTTACCACTAAATAAATGTAGAATTGTATTTTAATCACAAACACATACTAATATGAACTTTTTATGTATATACCTAATTGTAAGATAACTGAGAAAGTGTTCTTACTTATTAAATTAACACGAGCTGAATTGGTAATCTTCATTCCCGTGTTTCTATTTTCGCAATTGATAGTTTTTGTTTTGCGATATCTCCTCAGATAATCATTAAAAGTATGCGTAAAAGATTATTATAAGGTGCATGAAATGCTTGAGGTAATTAATGTATTTACGTTGATAAGGATTAATACTGTATCCGTCTAAATGGCTTTTCATTCGGAATTGTACATTGTTTTATTAGTTATAATGGGTATATTAAGCTATCCCTAAATTCTAGATATAGGCCATTTGTATATATACTTTTGCAGATCTTTTTCAGATATACAATTCCGTAGTATATTATTTTGATCTATATCGTAAGGTTTAATCAGCGTTTGCAATGTATCCAAACAAATATATGTTTTTCATCACATTAAAAATCTCAGAAATACATATACTACTACTATAATATAAATGTATTATACATGTTAACCTTCTTTTTGAATCACTCTGTATACTGATGAAAACCGCATTAAAATACGATTTGTTGTAGTTTGAAAGATCTAAGGGAACAGACAGCTAAAGAGACTTTGTTTTATACTATGTAAAGATATTTTAAAAAATATAATCAAAGGAAGCAAAAAGGAAAAAGTTCATTGAGGAGGAAAAGTTTACCCATCACAAAAAATATATTCTCTTTAAGGCAGTCCCTCAGCGGGAGAATTCACCTGTATTGTAACATTTCAGTTTCAATTATGATATAGTTAAGTCAGTTGTTTTTACAATGTTGGGTAATGTTGTAATATTACAGGTTGCGCTAATGCTCTGTTTCTGCTTCAGTTCTCTCACTTATGTATCCCTCGAATCTGAAGTGTTACAATACAGGCGAATGCACACAGTGTGAGACCACCCTTATATTAGTATAGTGTGTGTAGACTTACTTGCATATCCTATCCATTAGGACAGGGTCAGGAAAATTCAATGATGCCATTGAAAATAGCAAATCAGCACATTTCTTTAAGTCCAATTGTTCAGACTGGTTGGTGATATTGTGAGAGAGGGCTCGGAGTAGGGGTGTGCTGCGGCGGCCCTTCTGGTGTAGTGCCTTCATTACCTGAAAGAAACATTCTGACTTTTATGTTGCAAGCCCTACATTTCCCCAATGTTTATGACTCAAATATTTTTCCTGTCTATTTTTTTTATTTGATTGGTAGTTTTAAAAGACATCAATATGTGAAAATTTGGAGTTGGAAGCTTAGTTCATTTTTACATGAGAAAAATTGGCACAAAATTAAACAGCCAAGAGGTGTCAACCTTGTAAATTATCCAGATAATCAGATACAAAACACTTAATATCTGTATGATCATTTATATTGTTATGGTATGGTTCCACATTCTCATGAGGTTTCAACTATTTTTATATAAGTACAACAGTAGGAATACTCACTTTAATCATTTGAGTTAATGACAGATTGGCTATCAATCTTGCAGCCTCATCATCACCCGTGATACCAAGAACTGTGCTCAAGTCCTCCGCCATTGTTAGAGAACTCAAAGCTTGTGAAGATGTCGACCGTGCCAAAATCCTGCAGAGCTTCAGAAATCGAGGGTCCTTCTCAAAGTCACCGAGTTTAACTTTATTACTACTCGACCATTCTGATAGGATTGACACCATCTAAAAATATTTTCTGGATATATTGAAAAACTATAAGATTTTATTTGGATATTATGCACAAATATAATACTCCATATGAGACAATAAAGATCACAAAATAATCTATAATATAAAAATAAGTCGGGTTTTCCTTCCTGACACTATAACTCCAGAACGCACGAACCGATTTCCACGGTTTTGCATTCGTTGGAAAGGTCTCGGGCTCCGCGAGGTTTATAGCAAAGAAAATTTCAGGAGTAAAGCAGGAAAACAGGGAAAATTATTTTTCACATACAGCGCTATCTCTGTATTATGTCAATTTAAAAAACCATGTCAAACATTTTTTCGATAAAAATGCTATAAAATAGAGTCCTATCATATAGATTACTATAAATTAGAGTACTAAGTATGTAATATAATTTCGTTTAGGTAAAATTACAGGGCGGGTGAAACCGCTGGGCACAGCTAGTAATATACATAACAAGTTTTCTTTTACTATGTATACAAACTTTATAATTACAAATATTGATTGGATCATAACTTGATATGCAAGAAATTATAGTATCCATTTTAATCACCTTTAAAGCATGTCGTCTAGACACTACAGGGTTCTCAGCCACCAGTAGTAAGCTGTTCACATCATTTGCTTTTGTGATTTCATGGTCTAATATCTGGTTACGGCTTAGCTTCACAGACTTTGGGCTTGGCTTTCTGCTGTCTTCAATTTCAGGAGAATTCATGGAAGCAAATGCTGCAGCCACTAAGCCTGCTAAATGTAAAGAATTATGCCATTAATTTATCCTGTAATTCATACCAACCTGAGTAACTCTCACCTAAACATCCACCCAAATAACTATACATTATCCGTACAAGATAAAGTAATTTCCACTTAGCACTGGCATTGCAGTGCTTTGATTACTCGAAAATAAACAGTAGACATGTGATAATTTGCCTCAAATTTCTTAACGTACCATATGTTTACCACCGTACCAATGTTTTTATTACTTAAGTCATTTTGTCTACATTCAATAGAACACTTGGATACAAAAGGGTCTTTTAAATAAAATATGACATACCTCCATTTGTTTCTGGACTAGTAATGTTTTTGTCGGAGATGCTCTTTGAAGAACCAATTTTTTCTGTTTTGAATACTGAA
>JWHW01001669.1:93379-108141 GCA_000931545.1 Papilio glaucus
TATCTTAGCAATTCGTGTAATAATATGTATCGTAGCAAGTCGCTTAATAATGTGTCTTAGCAAGTCGCTTAATAATGTGTCTTAGCAAGTCGCTTAATAACGTGTCTTAGCAAGTTGCTTAATAATGTGTCTTAGCAAGTCGCGTAATAATATGTGTTATGAAGAAACTCAATGAAGCGCATCTTATGACTATTGGAGAAATTGAGTTCAAGATCCTGAACGTAATCGTAGGCGGCGGCCAATTAACTATCGCATTTGTTTAATCGACTTGTTCGCTGCTCGGTGCGTGAATGCAAATCGCCTGATAGGGTGACCAAATATCAAATTATTGACGGACTTTAAAACATTGAAGTTCTCAAAATCTAACAAACTGATTTGATAGTTTAATAAATAACTCTGTGCTAGCTTTCAGCCATTAGTGCGCACTAAACAAATAAAGCCAATGAACCCGTAAATGAAGCATAAGATGATTATTTTTCGACGCGCTTGCCCGGAATTAGTTACGTCTCCTAAGCGCGCTAAGTAACTTAAGTCTTGTCTTTAAGTATCATCAGACTGTATAGAGAATATCCTCTAAGATTATAATAAATAATATTTTATTTATGTATATGTTATTAGCAGGACATAAATATATGTCAAAATCCTGATAGTGCCCTGTTATTGGTACGCGTAATTCACAATTCGCAATGCCGAAACATGAAATGTTGTTGTCTCCCTCTTTCTCTCTGAAAAAACTCATAGACATTATATTTTATATGAATGTTTTCGGCAGTGCGAACTCACAGTGATGATGTTTCCCTTGTTGCTTAGTTACACAAAAAGTTATATAAAGGGATACATGTTGAATGGCGAACCTACGCGCAACGGTACGGCTTGTTATGCGCTTTCTTACGTGATGTTTGCTGCATGCTCTGGTAATGATAGTAATAGGTTCATGCACTCCCGAAGGTGCTGTACTTGTCAGTAGACTTTTACGGTGTGTGAATAGTCGACATATTTTTTTAAAACTAGGACGGTAATTTTTCACACTAAGGCTTGGTGGTAGTCAAAGATGCCGTGTCGGCCCAACTCGTAATTTTATTTGCAAAGCGTACCTACAGATGGTTGTTAATTAAATATTAGTATAAAAGTATAAAACTGTAGAACAAACAGACGTTACTCACCAAACATGGCAGCTAGTACGTATTACTATCTTTGTGAGATAAATTGGAGGGAAATTGGATAGCTTAGGTAATGTGAAAAGTTCGATTACCCAAAATATTTTCAAATTTATGAATTTAAGTCTGGAAAGGTGTATCCTTTGTTTACAAACTTTACTAACATTTGGTACAAACTGTACAGAAGCTGCATCTAAAAAGGAGTAAACAATGAATAACACTGACCGCTGTGATCAAAGACGATTTCCTTATACTACCCATGCATTATGGTCATCGAAATCATCGCAAATGATGTGCGATATAACCATAGACTATTAGCTGAGGCTCACATAGCTCTATAAACGACCGTCATCAACTATACAGATAATGAATTATGATTATCCGATTACGTTTGTCTCCCCGACAATCTTATAATCCATACTATTGTTGCAATACATCGCGCCTTATCTCTACCATCATTTAACTTTCTATTTTATTTTTCTAATTCTTGTATTCGTTTTGAGTTACAACTCATGAGCTATCAATGAGTATAAAGTGACGCATACATACAGACAGAAATATTTCCACTGTTTAGAATATAGCACGCACTCTCGCAAAACATTTATCAATAGAGAAATGTTTTGATAATATTATAAGCTCAATTACGCGTTTGTCCCATCCGGGATAGCACCAGTGCTATAGAACCGGTATTGGTATACTCACACACAATGGTAATACGAAACGACACAATATCGATTTTAAATATGGAATCTGCAAAACAAAAACAAGGGACAGCAGGAGCATCGTTGTAGTGTGTTGGCTTCACTATGTCAAGCAAAGAAGTATTTCCAAACCAATACGATGATTTTAGAGTCCTTTAAGAAGATAGTGTACTCCTTCCTTCGCATTTGCAGACGTTCATGGTCGTCGGTATTTACTTGACGACTTGATGGTCGTTTGCCCGTTATTTTATATTTAAAAAAAATGAACTCTGGTATTGGCTTATTCATGTTACAACAAACGCAATTGTAAAATGTTAACATCGCAAAGAAGTGAATACTACTGTATGTATTGAATAGGATTACTGTCTGTATAAATGGGTTACTACCGCCGCATTACCTCTCCCACTCTATCCACCCAGAAAACTACTGAGCCATCTTCTAGCTCCTGTACTTAGATGAAGATTGGCATCAAATTTCGCTATCGTATTGTACGGTTGTTGCAGTTCTATGTTTTGTGTAAAGTAATAATAATATTGTACGTGTAACTGGATCCTTTCACTGTACATTCTAATTAACCACAGTAGTCTGCAGATTGATACAAACCCAATACTCCACGTGAAACAGTATCCCAGTGCGTTATTGACTAACTGGTAACATTACCCGACTTTGGTATCACATCGCTGCAGACAAACTTAGTAGAAAACAAAGTGAATTCCCATCCCATGTTGAGTGGAACTTAAATGCCATTTCTTGAAAACATTCTTTATAATATCTGTAAGGACGAGGAAGACGAGCACAAATTGGCTTGGACGAATTCCTTGAATATTTGTGCCTTAGTTACATTTTTAGTTTTTTTAATTTAAAACCTTGTATATTATATGTTAAACTGTGCATCCTTTACATAATAGGTACTTGGTAACCTTAATAAATAGAACCTTCGTGGAAAATGCTTTCATCTAATACGATTAAATACAAGTCTTGTAACTTTATTTATACACGCGTACACATGCGTTGTGCTGCACGCCGCACGCTGCACGCACAACGCGCTCAGTCGCTCGCCGCATCGCGCGGGAATTGCGCGCGCCGAACGCCACCTTCGAATTTCAAACTTTCAAATATTATTTCCTTTTTTTTGCTGTGTGCCAGTGCTATGAATTAATTGACTAGTGCGTTTGTTTTTTTAATTTTCATATGTCGCCGGTTGTGATTAGAAAGTGTTCCCGCCCGAGTGGTGTAATAAATAACAATAATGGAGTAAATACATCGGTTGAGCGGGTACTTGTGATTATTTCAGGTACCGGCGAATCTATCTATTGTTTCATGGCAGTTGCGTCGATCACCGGTAATTCGCGATGTTGCGTGCGTGTGTTTTTTTTTTGTCTGTCGGGGCTAAGCGAATCGGTTTATAGCGGCCAGTATTTACTTAAATTAAATATTGTTAAGAAGGCATTCAAAACAGTATTTTATTAATCCTAAGTTACGGTTCACACTATTATTATTTTTTTAATTTTGAACTTTAAAGTTTTAAAGTAAAAATGCTTACTCTTTATATGCTAAAACTTAATATGAGATCTCAAGTTAGAAATTTCAAGAGATCGCTTTTCTATTAACGTTGCCTTTCGATTACAAGCGTTGGAGCAAGTTATTTAAAATAAGCAGAGATTAAAACGGCCGTGTCTTTAGCAGTAATTGTTAGAGAAGCGTCGCCTCGCGCTCGCTCTTGCATATTGCTGTCGACAAAGTGAAGCCACTCAGTGGAATGAAGATGTAGTGAACTACAATAGTCTTAATTCGGGACACGATTCCCGGGATAATATTGTTCTTCGCACTTCGCAGATAATATTTGTTCTCGTTATAACAATATACTAAGGGATAGGTCATTGGGCTAATTGGATGTATGGGCCAAGAAGTTTTAGGAAAGTTAGTACTCCGCGCTTTTCTTTTACATATAAACGTAATTAAAACGTCATATTTACCCTTCTCTTAAAAGCTTCTCTTAATCAAAGTACGTATTTAAGCTGCGTTTCCACCAGAGATGTGCGAGGATGTCTAGCGAAACATGTGGTTGTTAGTAGCCAATAGAATCACTTCAATTACCTAGCCTGAGGCTAGTAGCCTGCTCAGCGCAGCTCCTGTGGAAACGGCTTAGCGAAGCGAGGCTTGGTAAATGAAGCGATTCCATTGGTTCATAACAAACTCATCACTGGTGGAAACGTAGCCTTATACTCATAGGAAGCAGCCTCCTTTGGTAAAATTTGGCTTCGGGGGTGAAAAGAAACTGCAAATAGAATGGGGGTTTAGTGATCACCAAAGTGTGATCAATCTCCGTTGCATAGAAGTAACCGGATTTCCTAGACAATATATCAGTGATACACATTTACTCTGACCATAAATGAACACATTCTTAAAAACTTGAGACTGACTGTGAAATTTTACTCTGTGGCCATACGAGTGAGTACAGGTCGATGATTTGTATATTCTAAAAGGCTTATATGAAGAAATAGAAATGATTTATTATTCAAGTTGTCTGTCTCAATTTTTTAAATCTATGCTTACTGCAATTAGCTTGTTAGATCTTAAACCTATAGCTATCTGAGTAGTGCAAGAAATGATGGTTTTCATGTTACGAGTCTAGTAGAGTGAAGTTTAAGTTACTAATGTTAGAAATAACAGCAAAATACAGCATAGATACACATCTATTTAGCCACTTGTGTTTGCTATTTCCTTAGTCAAGTTTCGGCAGTCAAATAAAGACTTTACAATCCACCAACCGGATGTTTACTGCGATGTATTTTCTAAAATTAACCCGCGCTTTGGGTTCAAAATCGTGTGTCGGTGATTAAACCATCTTACGTGCACCTAATTCGGTTAGGGACATCAATGGTGCGGCTGTCGGGTTGCGTTTAACTGCGCTCTATTTGGGGAGCCTAATGAGTTGTTTGATGTGGGTGGCACGCGGCGAGATTCGATATCTCGACGATGGATCTATGCAGTTTTCATAGACAAGATAATTTATGGACAAATTTTTGTCTATGTGTTTAGAGGATACAATTAGAAAATAGTTATAATAATTCTAGAATCTTCATTGTCTCGTTTTCTCTCACAAAGCCAAAGACGAATCCGTTACCCTTCCTTCCTTAATTGTTGACGTTAATAGGTAGCGATTTTATAATATAACATCGGGTACAGACATATAGAATAGAGGAAAAACTTACATTAGAATTCAAAGTTGTGAAACGACATCAAGGCGATGGAAAGCAGTCTAGCATTAACTCGGCGTTCATATCGGTGCGCTGTCGACTGCGCCTTTCGTGCCGATAAGAAATGGAAGCCGTACGACATACTGTGTTTCTGTAAACCGACGCGAATTATCATAAAGAATATGTTAAGTTATTTCACAGTATTCGCTTGTACACTACTTACATGTAACAATAACGAGCGGGCACCTGTTCCTTACAACTGATTCACTTTATAAGGGTTTATCAAGTTCGGGCTTATATTTTAGAAATAACTTGGTAAAAAACGTAGCACTCTCTTCTTCTTCTCCTTTTCTTTTTCCGTCATCGCCTCTGGTCAGTTGCCGATACGTACTGAAAGACTTCCCTTGCTATTAAAATTTATATTTGTTAGCTCTATCCTCCCCTAAAGTCACAAGATGTGAGATCTATACGCTCTTGACCTAGGTATCTCTATATAGCTTAATTGACCAACAAACGCGGCGGTAGTAACGACCGCGAGTGAGAGCGTGCGTTATTTATAATTGCCGCGCAGTAACAGTATACTCTGCGCTTTGTCAGATTTCCCGCCAATGCGCGTGTCACTGTCACCCGCATGGAGGGAAAAATTTAATAGCCGCTTTCAGTATTGTACTTCCTACTCGAGCTATATAAGGAGTACCCATAACCGACGAGCATGTATATGCAGATTTATGTGGATGTGAGATAGGTGCGCCAGGATCGCGCAATATGGAAATCCGTAATCTCTACTTGCCTCTGGGTTACGGGCGTGAGCACATATTAATACTATTCGAGGTAAGAGTAATATTATTTAGAAGGTCCTTGAGCGTAATTTTTTCGTACGAACGAAAATAGTATGTTTATTGTATTGGATACCGAGCTGAAGTTGACCTTGCTTGACTTACTAATCGACAAATGTTCGATTTCTATCCAGCTCGTTAGTTATTGTGTCTAGAATTTATATATATACGAATTCTTCTATAAAAGGAGAATAATTTTAGCCTCTACTACAGGCGTCATCAATTCAAAAACAGCTGCAACACAATATCCATTTCGTGGCTCGACGTGACGTTTGGACGCTTAACAGCGGAATGTGTAGCCCTTCAGCCATAACACTCCGCGAGGAATGTGGACCACGTTTCCGTATAATATGAGAATGTTTCCGATCTGTGTATTAAGTACAGAATAACTTCCAGTGTTCCAATATAATGAAGCTGAATAGCTTGTTTGTTTGAACGCGCTAATCTCAGGAACTACCTATAAGATTTGATAAAATAACTTTTGCATTTGATGGTCCAATTATTAAGGAAGGTTAGAGGCTACTTAACTTCACGCTACAATATGTAGGAGCCGGGCATAATATAATTCTTTTTTTCCGAAGTACTTCCTTAGAAATTGGTTATTTGATTTCGTTTAAATCAAGCGTTGCGGCGTGTAAAACTGCGGGGCATAACTAGTATACGATAATTATACGTCTTATTAATCATCTACCTACACTTCCTACCTTACCTACTACCTCTGTCGATTTCAAGGCACATAACCATGTTGGTGTTGATTAATTTAAACATAAGTACATCTGTCATTTCCGTAATTGTACTGTAACACTTGTCGACACGAAAGTACAGCACAGGTGTCGCCGGCGCTCCGATGAGTCAGTTGGCTTGGAATAGACGCAGCACGGCGCTAAACGAAACAACCCTTCGTTTATGATCGTTTCATTTTAAACTCATACTCTGCTTTAATTTAAGTTAGCTGCTGTAAACGCTGATCTAAATTAGCCGTAGAAACTTTAGATGGAGACTTATTACGAGGGAGATTTTGCAATAAGTTATCATAACTATTGCTTATAATTAGTAAAAAAAAGTTTAAATCTTTTATTGGACGTTAATGTAGTTGAACTTTGTAAACATTCTGTTTTTGGCTACTGGGTCGAGATTGTTATAACATTTTTTTACGGAAGAAGGTAGCAAACGAGCCTGATGCTAAGTGACCGCTACCCATAGGCATCCGCAACAAGGAAATGTGGTGCGGATGCGTTATCTACCTTAAATGGACAGAGGGGGGGATAGACAGGAAATATGATATTTCCTTCTATTGATCCTCTCCCCCGTCCAATTCTCCCTCCCCCCTTTCCATCCTATCCTTTGTAGGAAAGGATGGGAAGGGGAAGAGGTCTTATACGGGCGTCGTGGTATATCATTGTTCGAGAGCTGGCACATTCGTGCAGCAAATTTTGTTGTTGCGGGCTCTAACCACTAAACTGACTTCTTTGATGGTGCCCAAGCTAAGTCCTATTCTTCATATAATTACGTAGTCATAAAGGAATCCAAAAAAACTTCTACATTAAGTTGTTACACTAGACCTATTGCGTATACCTCGCCTGTATTTTATCGGTGGCCCACAAATTGAGAGGCACTAATTATTTTGTTATCATTATTTCTTCCTTTTTTTATCAATTCTAGTTTCGTTGAAGTGAAGTGCAGCTTAATATTTTCATCAATCTGTATTGGACGTAGTTAATAAAAACAGTAGTTCTTTTAACTAAGCCCATAACACAAAATGCGGCCAGTTTCACTGATGACTCATAGCGAGCTGGGCCATAATGCAGGGGGTCTATCGGACAATGCCTCTCAATAATGACCGTATCAAAGCCGACAGTGTTGCCCAACCTCCGGCCCGCAAGTTTTAGACGTAATATATGTCGGTTCTTAATTCAATTCCTAGCAGATATTGTAAACCTACACACCATTGTAAAATAAGGTTCTGACATGGAGGCCACGTACAGGATGACTCAGAGTAGTTAGGCCTCCCAATTGATAGATCGATGATTTGGTCAAGGTTGCTGGAGATCATTGGATGAGGACTTCAAGGGTCAAGGTTAGATCTACCTCCAACAGAATGACTTCAATTGCTCGAATAATTATAAAGTTATTATAGTATAGTTATATATTTATATGCAAACTCATCTATTGTTATTAATTCTAGTATATACTACATCCTAGGGTATATAGCAAGACTTATCATCACACCCTAGGATATCTAATAACACTATTAGGAATATTTATACATATATATCTAAAGTGAGCCCATATTTTAATGAATGTTTTATCACTTATATGTTTGATCTCCAACTGATAAGGTTCACTTGATAAATATTTTTTTTTCATCTGAACACATATATGTAGTTTATACAATTTAAAAATGTAGATGACAATAGGCATTGGTTTTGTTTTTCTAAGGATTAATAATAAACTTGTGAGTTACAAGTAAATTAACCGATTGTATTTAAAAAAATTGTCGTCCGGCGCCAATATTCGCAAGTGTTACCCATTACATTTAATTCGCACGCTGAGTCATCTGCGAGTGCTGTCTGTTGGAGCGCGTCTCGCTGATTGCAAGTACTGATAGACATCAGGGCTGGTTATATACCGGCCCGCAATTAGCGCTATGCAGGCCGATAGCTTAATATTATTGTTAATTACAATTTTTCTTATATCAGATAAATAAGCAATAATTACTAGATATTAAGAGAGTCTTTGACACGAAAGGAGTTGTAAATGTTTTCTAAAGTTAGCTGGTTAAGTACATAATATAGAAGACTTAGTTGTAGTACGAATCTTTCTTGATTTAACTAAACTACGAGACAAGGAGGCAGTGATGTTATAATACAATAGATGTGCCATTAGCGGTTTAAATGTGAAGACTCGAAAAGTGTCCTAATTAGGATGCTTTTTCTATAGCTTACGTCGTGTGTTTACATTTACGCTGAAGTGATAAACACTAGCTGTCGTCTTTTTTCTTATTATTTTAATTATGCTATCCTTTTTACACCATTTGACATGTATTAATGTTGCTGTCACTGTCTTTGGAACAATTTTGGGCCGTGATTTTGTATAACATATGTATAGTATATGATTGCAAGCAGGATATTCAATCGGTGAAGACACTGCTATACACATATACAAATAATATGCTATTTAAAAGCATTGAATACAGAATTGCGGTTTACACTCATGTTCAACTATACACAATTATCTTTTGTCACACAATGATTACTAAAATATTTCATGAACGCAGCCGTAGTGATGACGTATCAAACTATATTTAGGGATGTGTGTTTTAATTGATGACAACACTACATACTTTAGAATCTCTGTTGTAGACATTAATGTGTGCCGGCTAGAGCGTCAACCTCTCGTATTTAGGTCGCGGTAATGGAGCTGGTTATTACATTTTTTGCACGGATAGACAAACGGACAATTGTAGAAAGTTGAAATAGAGACGGATCATTTGCTTTTAGTACTTTCACATCGTCATTAAAAAATAACTAGTCATTGTAAGCCTACTCGGATAAACGGACAAATTATTGTTTCCTAGTTTCTCAAATATTAAAGAGAGTACAATTTTAAGCAAATAAGTGAACTAAATAGTAGATTCCAGACCAAGCCGATTAGTACTAGTAAATCGTTTATTCCTCTACAGTGTCACCCTTTAATTTCTTTGTAGCAAGGTGCCCACAGCAATATTCAAACATAGTATTATTCTGGTTTTGAAAGGATTGAATTTTTAAGAAAAGTGAATAGACAGCTAAACGTGAGTTTCCACTGCCGAAAACATTCACACAAAACATATTGTCATCTCAGTTTTTTCAAAGAGAAAGATAGAGAGAAACCTTGTATCGAGACACGATATTACGCCAGTGGAAACCCACTGTAACGAAAGCCGACGGTGTTAGGATGTGACGCAGTTTTTTTTACACAATAACGTTCTATTATTATTTTGAATAATATATCGTCTACTTTTTTACTAGATTTTGTGTGGATGCTATGAAAATTCTTGGAAGTGCTTAATCTTTCATACATATAAGAGGCAACGAGTGAGCAAGTGAGATAAAAGATGAAGGAAGGGGACAGACAATGAGATATAAGAACTTGTTCCGCACTACTAACATGGTGCTATACAGCGACCTCTACCGGGACAAAGGATTGATTTCAATATAATCCACATGTATCGTGTTCTATACTTCCTATTTACACGAATCTATCTGCTTATAGATTACTAGCCTTTACCGGCGGCTTCATGTATACAGCGAAGGCATACGTTTCTTAATTTCCTTGCTATTTTTTTTTTAATTTCCCATATTTTTAATAATTCATATAGTCCATGTTATCCAGGGATAATATACCATCCTAATGGTGAAAGAATTTTTGAAATAGGTCCAGTAGTTTTTGAGTTTATTCGTTACAAACATATAAAAATACCTTATATGTTCATTGGTTTCTTTAAATCAGGGTGATAGCTATCTTTAGTATATCAGTGTATTATATAGCTACAGGTATTTATTATATAGTAAAAACTATCGATGGCCATTCTAATTCGAGTTAATGTTGTGTTTACCATGTTAGTTAATGGACAAAATATATAACTAAATAAACATAGATATGTACAAATAACTCGTTAACCTATATTTTATTTAACTTATATACTATTGTTAATCAATTACCTACTATTTAATTTATAACTTACGTCAACGAGTTTGTGACAGCGTTGAATGTTTCTTAAACAATTATTATAACATAGCCGTTGGAAGGTTTATTAAAGACAGTGAGATATACAAGTACTGCTTCGTTACGTTACACAATTGTGTTGGTTTTTATACAATGATGATTATTTATATAACTAAGTAATCGTAAGGTGGAGTTGCCTACCTTTAATGGACTCAGTCAAATCATCATCTCTTAATAGAGAAGAATGGGAGGAAGAAGGAGACCAGTATTAGATTTCCTGAATCTCACTCATCAGACGAAACGCAGAATATTTCTGCTTTCCTCCTTTTTCTCTTTTGAGCTTATTTAAAAGATATAACTAATATGTGAAGAGCGTATTGATTGGTTCTCCAAGAGGAGAACCAATCAATTAACAAATTTCTCAACAGAGAAATTGATTAATAAAATTCATATTACGCTTTTGCACTGCGGACTATTAATTTCATGAAGCATCTGATTGATTATTCGTACACACTTACGTAAGGTTATTACGCTACGAGCCGGCGCGGCGTGAATCAGCGGAGCGAGCCAACCGGTCCACCGATGCCCCCTATTTGGAGAATGCAGCCTCCGCCGACTGACACGGTTGCCCTTTTATAGTCACTTGAACACATATCGTGATAGTTTTTTTTAACTAATTTTACTTGATTTTTGTTGCATTTATATAAGCTTTCTTACTCATTGTAGTAACTTGAAGTTACTAGTTAAGTAATTGTCTTTTTTGCAATATTTTTTTAAGTGAAAATTTCTTTAGCCGCATTAGACGATATTTGGTAGAGGAATAAAATCTTATAGGGTAGGATGAATAACATGCTCAAATTATTTGAATTTGGAACAGTTTCGACCAACCGTTTTTCATTTATTTTTCTTGTAATCAATTTTGAATTTTATTGTTTAGTTAAAAGGGTATGTTTTGTTGACTTTTATTTATTTTTGAAGTATTGTAGCGTCTCTACCTCTTTTGAGTTCTTTCGTCAGTCCTTATGACTGCCTTTTGCCGAGCCGAGAACACCGTGGTGATCAATGATATCAATGATACAATGTCGCCCATGATATGAGAACCGCACTGTGGAGGAATGCCAGTCATCCAGGTGATGTGGGTGGTACCTGACGGTCTGTCGTGTCGTTCGATGACGAAACTCGGCGGCGGGACTCACACCTGTATTTTTTTTATAAAATTACTTAACATCGCTTAAGTAATTCTAATGTCAATTATATGCAAAGCATTAAATGTTCTGTATTCATGAAGCATGTTAAACACATTTTAATAAACACACTTACAGTTGTGCAAAAAAGTTTATTTTCACAATTAACGTTCGTTATTCGCATTGCAAAGTATTTGTATAAATTATAGTTAGGTTCGATAAAGATCACTGGAGTCAGGTGAATGTCGTGCTCTGCAGTCGAGACCCAGCGTACCGATATTGCTATACGTATATTTAACTAGCGACTCCAGCCCCAACTGTGCCCGGGTAGTTTCTCCATAATTACATCCCCTACTTTATACCTTTGGATGAATTTAGAGACATACTTTCTTGGTGTTCGCCTACGAAATAACAAAAATCTATGCGCAAAATTTCAGTAGTTTGGACTGTGTCTTGATAAATCAATCTTTAAGTCATTCAGATTATATATGTAAAAATAAATAAAAATCTAAAACTAAGATAATGATCAATGTGAAGTACAAGCTTTTCAACAATAATCGTAATGGATTACTACTACTATAAATATATTCAATTAAAATTACTAGATTTACCTTAAGATAAACTGAAAGTAAGATTATAAAAACATCTCGATCTCAAACACCGCGATAAACTCGAAGATAACAAAGTGAAACAGTACAAAAGCGATCAGTGTTAGAAATGCGCTGTCTTACGACCACTTTTTATGTCATTTAATGCTATAAAGCCTGAAGTTTAATCATCTTTCTTTGTGTGCCACCTTTCACCAGAAGTAATTATGTTTTTTTTTATACTTAGTAATACTGACATGGTATTTATTTCTGTGATTGATAGCCACGTAGACGTTCCGTCGCCATATCTGAAGACTTACAATCGAATCACGAACGTAAATACTGCAATATGATTTGTTTTCTAAAGTCATTTGCGGATTGATAGGGAAATCTGGGAGAGAAGCACTTTATCTAAAATATTGTGTAGTTATGTATCAACAAGTATTCTGTGAAAAATATGACATTCTAGCTGGCCCGGCCATACTTAATAATAGATGGTTCACTATTTTTGCGATAATGGCTTTTTTTAAGGAACAAGGTGACAAACGAGCAAGCGGATCACCTGATGTTAAGTGAGCGCTACCCATAGACATCCGCAACAAGCAAATGTGTTGCAGATGCGTTGCCTACCTTTAATGGAAAGAGGGGGGCATAGACAGGAATAAGGATATTTCCTTTTAACCGTTAACCGTTAACCCCCCTCCCCGTCCAATCCTCTTCCCGTTAACATCCTATCTTATTGAGGCAAGGGTGGGAAGGGCAAGAGGACTGAAATTAGTTATCAGACGACTAACTCACTTATCAGACGAAAGGTAGAGTACTTCTACTTCACGTCTGTTTTCTGTGGTCGTGGTCGAGTCGGCCCATTCGTGCAACAGATGTTGTTGTTGCGGACTCTACCACTGTTAAAACATAAAAGATAGATAGATTAAAACATAAAAGCTGTACCTAGCTTTTTTATAGGACTATTTAAGGTAAATATTTCCATTATACATTATATACGTTAACTCTAACGGTTTTTGCTGCGCACGCCAGAATAGCTCGCATGTGGCGGAATTTTTTCTTCCTTACTTGACACTTATTGTTATATTTTAAACAATTCACATAATATCTTTATAAATTATGGCTTACTTGTAATTCTGATGTATAAGCTATATTATTGTAAAGTTTAATTAAAATCTATACAACAGTTTTTGCATGAAAGAGTAACAAATATCCATACATACAAACTTTCGCATTTATTGTTTTTTTAATGAGTTAAATATTACAAATTTGTGAATTATCTGGTAGGTGATGTAAATAACATGTGTGTGCAAGCCCGCCCTTACAAGACACCGTGACCCTGAGACCTTGGTCAGCGATGACCATACGCAGACAACCCGTACACCTTGGGAAAGTTGAAATGGGAATAAATACACTTGATACTTTAAAGTTGCTTATAAAAAAAATTGAACTCTGAGAATGTTCTAAAGTGACAACTGAATGGAAACAAAGTCCGTAATGTTTGTATTTTATTAAATTGTTTTAAGTTATAATTTGTGTTGTTCAGAAAACAGCCTTATGAGACAATGTGGTTTAATATCGAATTTCTGGTCTTATTTAAAGCAACAGGATCCTACGATTGAATAATTCAAAGTAATAATAAAATCTTATTTCCATCATTATTGATTTGTCCAAAGAATCTTATTTGGCCGCAAGGAGGTAGTACAAATAAATAAAATTTATATGATTTAGACCAACTACTTTGTGATAGTTTTGACTGTCAGCTACTTAGCGACCTTCGTCCGCGTCCGCAGTGGGCGACCGGGTCTATTTTTGCCGTGTTTGTTAACACGACGCCTACCTAATGATTTTATAGCATATCAAATCCTCTAAACTGATCGCAGTTAACCCACGCGCAGACTTGTTAGGACATCGGGACGTTAGTTATTCGATAGACTTATCGATAAATGTATTAAATACTCATTAATCATGCCCTACTGTTATTCCTAATACGGGCAGTATTTTCCCATTTTTTGGCTCATCACAGTATGACCGTAGTCCATACTGTATGGGTTTTGGCTGCAGTTTTGACGACAGGCCGCCTGCCTTACGCCAACCCGCTTCGGGAATACTAGTACTAGAAGCGAAAGAGTGAACTTTAATGTGTAACAAACGCTTATAGTTATTACGTGTATACCGTTTAAGTATTAGATCTATCAATTATGTCAATTGTAAAAGTTCCGCGGTCCGCTATTAGATGGCGCTGTGCATTAGCTTCACATTTCTGAACTACGGTGTAAGAATCTCCGCATATGTAGTTTTGTTTTAATAACCAATAAACTAGCAGTTAACCAAAATCCCACCTGATGTTAGGTGTTGACGTGGTCGAAAGGTGGTACTAGTTTAGC
>JWHW01001669.1:115583-134964 GCA_000931545.1 Papilio glaucus
AGGCCCAGTATCAGTCGTCTTCCCTTCCTGCAATGTATAT
Source organism: Papilio glaucus (assembly GCA_000931545.1). Classification (NCBI taxonomy): domain Eukaryota; kingdom Metazoa; phylum Arthropoda; class Insecta; order Lepidoptera; family Papilionidae; genus Papilio; species Papilio glaucus. The sequence goes on from JWHW01001669.1 coordinate 115,624, forward strand.
GATGGGAAAGGAAAGAGGATTGGACGGGGGAGGGGATGAATAGGAGAAGAAATTATTCTTTGTCCTGTCTATCCCCTTCTCTGGCCATTGAAGGTAGGCAACACATTTGGTTGTTGCGGATGTCTATGGATAGCGATCACTTAACATCAGGTGAACCGCTTGCTCGTTTGCCACATTCTTCCATAAAAAATATTGTTTTTGTTTGAAATAATTTACATTTTTTTAAGTTTATAAATTACGTTCTCAAATACCACGATACATTGTGGTTACGCTTTTGACTGTACAAAAAAATTTAGTAGAAAATCGTTTGCGGCTTCATTTTAGTTTGTCACTCAAATTTCATTTAAAAAATGAAATCACCGACCAACTCTTCTCAATCTTGTAGTTGTGGTTTAACATAAAACGATTTACTCTCTCCGGCTTATGGTTGACGACTTTACACATGTGTCTTTAAATGTCTCTTTATTTTCGAAGTTTTATTATGTTCTTTTAAATATTGTTTTTTATTACGTAGTACGTACGTAGTAGTAACTTCAAGTTAACACGTTACTTGAAGAAAATTATTGTTTTAAACATCCCAATAGCTACTTATTCACTCTGCCCAAACAATCAAAATCAGAACATATGTAAAACGAAGCCTCGGTTGTGTTGTTCACTAATTCCTAATTAATTGCTACAAACGAAACATTTTAGCGCACATAAAAAGCTGATAGTTGTTTGCTTAGAAGTACTTAATTGGTTTAACCAATTAAGTACTTCTTAGCACTTGTATCGATTGAAACCTATTATGTACAAAAAATTAAAGGTCACTGTGATAGTAGATAATGAATAACGTGAACAGCTCGCTTTATGTTATACTACCGCCATAATGTTCACTTCACTCCAATAATTTAACAGCATGAATGAACACCTAATTATATTTAGCCGAAACTCATGGCCGTTACGTAATAGACGTACGTGTTGTAGCTTGAGCATTACAAATATACTATTCTATCGTATTTAAGTTTGTTTGTTACGCTTTCACGCTTTACCGACTTAACCAATCATCATGATGAATCATCAATTTAGCACACACATTCTCAGGAGTAAAGAAAGGGCTGATAGCCTAGTGTTAAGGGTACGGGCTGCGAAGCATGCTCAACATGGTCGTGGTTTCGAATCCACAATAGCTTGTTTATGAATCGTTAAAAGAAATCTTAGTAAATTATTTCGATAATCTACTAATATTTAGTGTACATGTTCAAGGAGAGTTTGCGTCAGGCAGGCAGCAAGACGTAAAAAACTGTAGCAAAACCTATTACAGTATGGACTACGGTCGTACTGTGTCGACCCCTAAAACAGTGGGAAAAGGACAGGGAGAAGAAGAGTAAAAGAGAAGAAGGCACAGGGTACATTTTATGCGTAAAAAAGCCACGCATGCGAAGCCGCTATCAATAGCTAGTGTTGAATAATATTCTGATTCATTAACATAACACTAGTACGAGAGATGAACATGCACTTTACGACATGAATGTACACGGTATTCCGAGAAATGGCCGGGTTAGCTGTCGTCTGGCTGACGCTGAGATAGTTGAATTAAATATGTTACCAATTATTATTATTTTATAAATGGCATAGTGGATAAATACAAACAGCTTTGCCCCCGAGTGCGGTCTCACTCCAATTACAGCAGAATTCCAAGTGTACTTTCACTGGAGGCCAGACTGCTTTCTTGTTTAATGGTTGGAGAGTTGGTGGCGCTGCGTCGTGCGGTACCGCTGTAAACTCGCTGATCTGCCCATTCATGCGGTTTGTTTTATTTACCCTCATTGTTGACTTAAATGAGAAATTTATGTTTCCATAAATCGTTCTTAGATTTACATGTTTCCGTGCATTAATATCTATTTACTATCATAGAAATATGTTTTGGCGTATCAAAATCTTCTATGAAAGAATGTACATAGGCAATTCTAGAAGTATCTAAGAGTGCGTCTAGATCTGGCGAATTTGCAGCCAGCCAGCAGAAATGTTCGCGCGCAACTCGCGAGCTGTGCTTTCGCGGCGCATTCGCCACATGTGGGCGCACCCTTATACACTCAACTAAATTACGCGTATCACTCCATAACCTTTACTCCAGCAAACGTAACCCTAAACTTGTAACGTCCCCTCGTAACTCTGATATACAGCATCGCGTCTGTAAAAACAACCATTCTATTTTTGTCCCCGCTTCCTGCCACCGACCGCGTTCTGTCAGCGCAACTGTCGCACGTCGGGTGACACTACGTCTCGTGTCAGGTTCGATGCCATCACGCAAGACTATCCGTCAACCTTATTCCAGCGCCGTAGATGCGATAATTACTTGGATTTGTCAGATTTATTTTCAGTAAGAGGGATGTTTTTTGGTGTTTGCATCTATCTTGGGATACGAGCTCTTGTGAGAAAATTATCTTAGACAAAGATCAAATTAAAAAAAATCGGAATGCAAAATATCCATTTTAAACTAAGCACTACTTACCTCCAATTGGCTTGGAATTACCGAATAGATACTAAGTAAGTTTATAAGTTGAAAATAAACAAATGATCCGGTGGTGAATGTGTTTACTGCGAAAGTACGTTTAAACGTACCACGTATAAAATATTCGTGGTACGTTTAAAAACAATAGAATCACAATCAAGCAAGCTTGAAAACAAAACACAAAACATAAACAACCCGATGACTCACGAAATACAATTAGTAAAGAAGACCTCATTTCTTGACTTCGAAATTATTTTGTTGAGTTTTAAACGTATATTTTTACTGTGACTCGACAACAGTACGTCTCCGCACATAGCAACCTACAGACAACTAGATATCAATACTGAGGCATGTTATAATTGGTTACAAAAGTTTATCTCACAAGGCCTTAAATTTTAGAAGCTTTATTATAGTCATCAAATGGCTTAGCACTAAATGGTTTCTAATACTTGTGCGTGACGATATACGGCCCGGCACACCTCTCGCTTCTACATACATCTATGCATACATACTCGTCGGTTTCGGGTACTCCTTATATCGCCTTCGCTGTATGATGTATAAGTATGATGATTTGTGAACCAGTAATCTTCTTAAAATCTTTTGGGTATCGATTTTGCCGCCACTGCACTTGTTCGGGCTTTTCGCAGGCTTAACATCAACTGTCTGTTAGACGCAGCCGTCCGAGGCGCGTCGACCCCAGCTCGCGCTTTCGTTTATGTAATGCGGTTCATTGACTCGCAACCATTCGGCCATTTGCCTACCCCATGTACTTGTTTGTGCGTGCCTTGCGTATGAACATGTCTTATGCTTATCAAAGTTACAAATAATATCGAAAAGTGCGTTCATGTTATACATTTTGTCTCTTTGTTGTTTATCTTTGTGGATTTTGTCTGTTAAAGTTTCGAGGTAAATACAATGAGGTGTAAACTAATTAGTACATTTATTTCAGTTTACTTCGTAAGTCGATAACGACTGGTTTACGATCTTAAGTAACCTTTGACGAGCATTAAAAAACTAGTTATACGTCTGTTAGCGGTAGCAGCAGCAACTTACGTACTATAGGTCGCGGGTTCGAACCCAAGCAGGCGCTTTACTTTGTGTAATTAATTTCATCACCACTGCTCCAAAACGGTGAAGGAAAACATCATGAGGAAACCGGCATGTCTTAGAACCGTTAAATTCGAACACATGTGACATCCAGCAACCTGCACTGGGCCAGCGTGGTAGAAGGCTTCTTCCCTCTCTCGGAGAGCAGGCCTGTGTCACTGTAGTGGAGAAAACGTACTTAAATTAAAGGCTGATTATTATTTTTTTATTATAGTCTGTTCTAAGACGTATACAATGAATGAAGTATCATAAAGAAAGTTCCAGCAAATGAAACAAGTGGCACTCGGAAGCCTTAGAGTGCGGGTTGAGGTGACCGGGGTGGAGGGCGACGGATAAACGCCGCATGTCGGTCAAGGGCTCTTCGCGACAGGCTCGCTCGTACATCTTGTCCTTTACTCTGCGAATCATGTCGTTATTGAAGTTTTTGTATACCACGAATGTTTGGACCTGAACTGAAAAGGTTTAAGGGAAAGGTTTTTAAGGGACTATATTATATGTTTTGTTTCTTATGTCACACATTTTGTACGTATTTTCTTTTTCCTGTACCTCTTACTCTTGGTTTATTTCATCCCTTAAAATTGTCTAGTAAATGTTTTGATGTATTAAAAAAAATATTAATTGAAAATTTAAGACCCAGTCTTAAAATAGAGCACTGTAATGAAATATACTACGCCTTGAATCGAGTCTACTGGAAACTAAACAAGCATATCCACGCGGCACACGTTTCGCTCGACCGGGCCTCTATTATATAAAATGTCTTCCTGTCCGAGTGTTGTCTGCTTTGGTTATGTTTGAACACATGCGGCACTTAATTGCATCGAGGAGTCTATTATCTGAAACAACCATTCGATAACACGCTGTATAGTTTTTTAATAGAAGATAAATATTTAAACGTTAAATAACGTATATTATTATACAGTATGTGGCGATAAACATAATTGGATTTTGTAGATAAAACCTACACGAAGCCATCGCCAGACGTTCTTGCATATTAAATATCTGAAGGGTCATTTAACTGGTAAGAGATTTATGTAAGGATGTACTAGAATCTACAATTTGATAAAACTAAATATCCAAATGAATAAAGACTTTACCAAGTACATCTTAATGACGTTTGTTGAAACGCCAGGTGTCGTAAGTGCCTACGCAACGCGTATTGAAATAGGGCACTAAGATGTTGATAGTGCGCTAACGTGTTGGATTGCCGGCTGCAATACATTACCACGCGATCGGTTTTATTAATACTATATAGGTTAACAATAACATCCGGATTTCTCGAACCAAATAGTGCACGAGCCCTGGTATCTTACGGAATATATCAGTAACAACTGCTAAGTACTGAAACCAATTTGAAATACACGCATTAAGATATTATATGACTGAATTTGAAAATATTAATAAAATGTAAATTACGAGTCCGTGTTACCGTATCCACTAAATTGCAGTTCGAAAAACCAAACAATAATTCAAATTTTCATATTAATTAACATAGACCAGAAATGGCGAACCATATGACAAAGGACACAATATTTTGGGCACGCTACCGATCACAAAGTTTATGAGAGAAAAAAAAAGTTCTATTAAGAAAATTTTCTCAAAACTAAAACCAATTCTTCTTGAACCAATACATAGTTGTTTAAGCAACTTTTTATTACAACACTTTTTATCAGAAACATCAAGTTTATGTACCGTGATAACTTCACTTGATAAACTGAACTTGGCCCAATTCGATTGAAGTCCAGTTCAGCATTCATTCTGCTGAACCGGACTTCAATTTAACGTCAACAATACGCTGCAAAGTAAAATCTGTTCTGTAACAACAGATCTTAGGTCGTTTTTAGTAGACTTTAGTTTTCCAAATAGTCACGAAATCAAATTATTTGATGGCACGTCTATGGGCTTACTAAATATGATTTTATAAAAAATGACACGTTAATACATAAAGATTCACCAACCCTGACGTAGACAATGTTGCAACAATCATATCCATGTCCCACTCGCAAATAAGTCGTGACAACTAAAATCCATATCCATACCATTTTTGGACATGACTCAATACATTTTGTTTTACGATAATACTTGATCCTCAGTTCATTCATGAATAGCGCAGTACAAATATAATTTATAGTTCGCGTCACTGGAGGTCGTTGTAAAAATCCTTTTAAAAATCTTACAGCCACGTTTTGGCGCGACGCCAGAGATCCCGGAGCTATATTAATACGTAAGCAATATATAGACTCGTAACTTTGCTTTAAAAAAAAAAATAAACAGCTTTTTTTAAGAACGCAACGCTCATTTGTTTATGTGACTGATGGTTCCGGTTGGAGTTACTTGAAAGATACTAATTTTAATGTATTTTGTTTTCAATCTTTCTCTGTTACGTCAAGGTTTAAGGAAAACAAAAAAAAAACAAGTACAAAAACTGGTTATCGTTTGAAGAGTCAAGGGAACTAACTTAGTCTTACGAACACGCTCGTTTCTTTTTCCAAAAGTCAAATTAATTCATTATAAAAAGAACAAAGTTATGACTAGAATTGAGATAGGTATGCTTCGGTGGTTCGGGCATGTTGAAAGGATGAATGAAGAGAGAGTGACGAAGCTAATTTATATTGGAAAAGGGAGGCATGCAGGGGACATGCCATGAGAACTTATATCGATCAGATTAGTGACATACTAATGAAGGGCGTTTTAAGACGTGCCCGTAATCGACCAGCATGTATGCGTAGATGTATGGATGTAGAAGAAACGAGAGAGCTAGGATCGCGCCAAATGGAAATCCATAATCTCTGCCTACACCTCTGGATTACGGGCGTGAACGCATATGTATATATTTTATTCAAAAAGACCAATGACTATAATTTCAAGACAATGGCAGATAGTATTTGATTTGGAATATAGATTTTAATAAATCCAACACGTGCAGCGACCTACATAACCTTGTGCTGTTAACCCGTTTGTTATCTGACTCAGTTTGAGTTATGTAAACAAGATGATCTACAGAGGCTTAAGATATTCCATTAGTCGGGATATACAATTTATGAATATGTCTCACAATGGTACATTTTGATTATCCCAAACCAGAAATACCACAAACATGTTTGGGTGGGTGTGTGTGTTATTAATTCCAGTGTTGTAATTTTCCCAAATTCTAGTCCCTTAAAAATTGGAGCTACTCGTTTAATATCTTGATTGTCTAAATCGATCTCTGTATCGCTTGTAATAAAAGTTAAGCCCTCGTCGATTCTAAATCCGTTGTTATGAATATTGCTGACCTATTTCGTGGCATGGGAGGTGTGGACTGTGGACTATATATCTCCCGTTTTGTTTATTCCTCATGCAGACCAACGAAAGATTTACGATCGAAGCTTAAGATTTTGTATTTTCGTAGAGTTTAATTACTATAAGGTTTAACTCCATCCAGTGGTTCATAACACAAAACGTGATAGTGTCAATGTTAGAAGGATTTTAAAATTATTCTTTATTTGCGAATAAAGAAATTTGTGACTACAATACACAAACACGAATCATTATCCAACACAATACCTTTATAGTTAAAAATCGTCGCAACTGCTATATACGATAACAATTCCCGGTGATATCTAAACGTTACGAACACTCAGCTTTATAGAAACACGGTTTAATACGATGTCATAAGATAAAGCATAACAAACGTAAGATTCAAGTTTAAAAATGAGCGCCAGGGACTTCTACAAAGTGATGTACAGAAACAGATCGTCGGACAGGCGTAGCAACGCGAACAGTAGAGACTATCTCGACAACGATACCGAGTTCAACGCGAACCACTTCAAACTGTTCGACGACTTTAGCAGTGACTTGCGGATCAACTTTAATACGATAAGCAGTGTGTTCCATGAAGTGACGAGATGCAACAGAAGGGGCGACCCTAACGACTCCGGTATCGACGTAGAAAATGGAAACCAATTGGATGACGCATCTAATGATAGAGATTTGGTAAGTTAACTAAAATTAACGATGTTTTTATTGTTTGAATTAAATAAATATAAAATATTAGTAGATTATTGTAATCATTTACTATTTCAAATTTAAAAAATATATGAAATGTTACTGTTATAGATACATTTGGTGTTTAGATAAACTCTTTTGCGACATGAAATAAACTATTCGATTAAGCTTCGCAAGATAGTTTATCAAAGTTGCAGTTAAATATATCACATAAAATATAGTTATATATAACAATATGATCATTCGAACAAACAAACATAGCATTATCCTTTGTACATGTACGTTATTTTATTTACAAATATTAGTAGATAAAATACAATCGTCGACAGAATCAATTTTTCTAAACGATATCATTTTTGTCTATAAAGTTCTCTTGAAACTGAAATTTGTATAACCTCAGGTCCGTTGGCGTGGCGCCAGAAGTTGAATATAAATTCCTTGTTTAGATTTGTTTTTTCAAATTAAAAACCAATGTCAAAGTACTTGGGTAACTGTACTGTATAATATCTGTACTGGAATTCTTGATAAATATATTTATGTGCCATATTGAAGCAACGCTCGCTTAGAGTATTAAATTTGTTCCATTGGCATGATGCCAGAATTCTAATTTTTATATTGTCTCTTCTAGATTTTCCCTTACTCAACTTACAATTTGCTTGTCTTTTATAAAATACTAGTGATCCACCCCGGCTTGATCGGGTAGCCATTCCGGGATATATAGGGATATACTTTTAAATATGTAGATATGCACCTATAAAAACGAAAAAAAATATCCCACTAACATTTTTCTGGGATAGAAAGAAGTGTAAGTGCTATTCCAGAATATAATATATCTCTGTGCCAAATTTCATCCAGATCCGTTCCGCCGTTTTGGCGTGAAAGATTAACAATAATGTATACGTACAAACTTTCGCATTTATAATATTAGTAAAGATATAGCTATCATAACCATTTCAATAGCTAGAGTTGAAAATTATTTGGGGCAACAAATATACTGTATATATTAGGAGTACTAAGAAGTAGTTAGTTTAGTTTTCAGTGAGGTCCAGATAAGTACTGTTACATTTTTGTCGAGGTCCAAAAAAACATAAGGTGCTTTCAAACGTATGAAAAAAGAGCTAGTTGTATGATTGTTGCTAGTTGTCCGAACTTCCGCGGCCCGCCTGTTGGCGACCCCTGCATTGTCTATTGGTCAGTACTGTAATGCAGACACCATCGTATTGTTTGTCGCCGGCTATTGTAGTTGACATGCTAATACTTCCTGCGGTGCCGTTCTTTGTCTGGAGTTAAATGAAGGCTGAATTGCAAAAGCAAGCCTGTTCTAGCTGTTTTTTATATCAAATAAGTTCGTCTGAACACAGGTTTGTTCACACGATATTCTCTATAATCAATTCGATTAAGCTATTAGGAACGGCGGCTACCAGGTAAAATATTGTTAATCACTTTTATTAAAATATATTTCAGCTAAGCAGCTTGAACTGAAATGATAATTTTTGTATTTACCTAGGCTATGACCACAACTCACTTCTGGTCGGAGCCAAAATATTTTTGTGATGTTAAATTGATTGATACTTACAGACTTGAACGATTTTCAGGGTGATTGTGATAAACCTCTATTACATTTTGACATTCTACAGTAATTTAATATATGTTTATAACACATTATGTAAACTGCATTTTTTGACATTTATACCTTTTGGAAGATCTTGTCATAATACCTTTGGGAAGATCATGGACCATCTATTTCTTTATATCTATCCCGGACCCACGTAACACGATACAGATTTTTAGTCATACTCTTCAGACGCCTGAGATAACCTTTGCCTGATTGATTGGATTCGTGCCAATAGGAATAGAATGCGTCACGTCACAAAGATAAAATGGTAAGGAGTACACAGAATAATGTGGTAATATGACGCCGATGCGAACGCATCTTTGATAGCTGGTGAGTTATTTTACTAACTAAAATAATAACACCATTTATTTAAACAGTCCCTAAGCATCTACCGTTTTTACAACTTTTTTTTTAAAACAGAGAGCCATTAAATACTAACCTACAAACTTCAATTATTTGTGATACAATTGGTTACACCGATTCAAGAATACCCATGATCAATATCAACACTGCTGTCATGATTGCAAGAGAGAGCCGGTACAATTACGAACGAAAGTGTCATCGGCGACAGATGAGCAACCTTAATGACTACTGACATTCCAGTTTTTATAGCAATTGTCACAAGAAAGTTTAACATCAAGGTTAAGTGTAAAATGCCGCTAACAGTACTTCAGGTATAATAACTTTTCCAGCCAAAATCTTGGAATTTGATATCCAGTATTAAGTACTAAATACTACAAACAAAATGTTAATCACGAACAAAGTGTATGACGAATTGGAATATAGAGTAGCAGTATCATCTACGTATGCATTCCACACCAGCGACAAAATAATTCCAAACAACAGTCGGCTCCAATTTCTTTTGATCAGATGGATGGTATTCTTATTACACCGTATTAATTTGCAATTGTAATCTTTAGTATTCTATGTTACATTGTCTGACCGCATTTAAGGTAAAGGATTTATCTTAAAGAAATCTGATTGAGTACAATATAAGATAAAAATGTAATAAGAACTTTTGATTACTCATAGGTGATTATTTAACCAGAGAAAGACAATGCCAGCTGAACATCTTCCAACAACTAAAAGTTGCGATGAGCTGGAGCTTTAACTTACTAAGATCCTTGATAGCCAAGGCAATATAGACATACTTACTGTTTATTCTTCAGACATTGTAAAAACATTTTCTGATAATCTGAATCACTGTTTGCACTGTCTATCTACTAGGAATATCGTACATTACAATTTGTATTCAACTGCCGTTATGAGCGATCGTGAGTGGCTTGCTAATGCTTTAAAAAAGGGTACCGTTTAAACAGATTAAACAGCACTTATTAGTCATTGTCTTTGTCATCATCGATATCGAATTACGTTTACCCAAGACGATAAGAAAGTGTTCACAGGAATTGTTTGGAATCGTTCCAGTCGCAGAATACCATAATCCATAATTACTAAGACATGTGGGATTGACTAATCTTGTAACTAATATTGTAAAAAAAAATTTATCGACATATATTCGAACTGATGTCACTTGCGTATGTCTATAGCCAGAATTATATTTAGCCTGTATCAATCTTAAAATTTGTTTTGTGGGAGAAAGTTACATTAAGTGTTGGGTTTCATTGTTCAACTACGAGATGATGCGATGATGATTTCTTTTCATGACTTTCTATCACTACTTCTTCATCCGTCCTAATTATTTGATGATTGCAAATCTAAAGCAAACGTGTAACTTACTCGTTATAGCTTCAACATCGTAACCGGTATTTTGATCAGTCTGTAAATAAACGTCAGTAAAACATACCAGTAGTCTTACTGCTTCCACAAATAACGTGCTAGCCTCCGCTTTCTTGCCAAGTGGCCTTGACCACGTGGGTTACCCATTTAACATCGATTCGCTTTAACTGAAACGATTTCAATCGACACCAATTCGATGCGATTAATTTTAAGTCGAGAGAACACTAATTAATGTAAATATTAATGATTGGCAATTACTTTTTAAACAATTTCTGAGTTCCACATTAATCTTATGTGGTGTGAATTTCAAGGTTTATTTTCGAGTTTCTGTGTCACTCAATATTGTCTATCAATATTTTGTTTCCTACTAATGTGCTATAGATATATATTTTTTGCACGATGAGTCATTATTTTGTCTTTATTTACAATATTTGAATGATATTTACAACAATGTCCATGAAAATAATTCCTCTTAAACTGGTTTGCCTTTTTGCACTGTATTTAAGTAACCGTGACTTACTTTAATGATTCATGATATTTTTACCTTGTTTCAGTTGGAGAACGAAGTAATGGTAGATCCCTGGAGCAGCATGGATTCTTCAAACTCACCATTGACTGATTCCGGACCATCGGCCAGCGAGGACTGTACACCTTCGACTTCAAGCGAAACCCCTCGAGGCCCGTTACGCTCCTCCAGCCCGACCTCCCCCGACGCGCGTCGCTTATCGGACACAAAAGACACTAAAGCTAGAAATGTAACAAAATATCCCTCTAAAGGGACTGACAAGACACGTTCTCGGGATCTTACATTAGAGCTGGAAACTCTAGAGTCCAACACTGTCCCACGCCGGCCACATTTTTTGGATGACGACTACCAACCACCGTCTCGATCAAACATCGAGTGTCGTATCCCTAAACCGCATTTTTTGGACCATTCACCGTCACCCGACGAATTTGATGAGCGAAGCGACATAACAAATCCAAACTTTCTTGACGACGAAATCGACGGCGACGATGGTCAAGCACAAAAGAAAGCTGGAGCATTACCAAAAAGGCCCATGAAACCACAGTCTTCCACTTACACTGCTCAAGAGGACCGACCTCATAGGACAAATTATAGGACCACATTGCATTATGGATTAGAAAGTGCGGCCAGATCGAGCGAACGGGACAAACGGGCTTCCCAACTGTACAGGGGTACTTGGCCTGGAGAACGGGACGTTTGGACCGGCCAGGACTCCTCTAGTGTCAGAAGTTTTTCAAGCAATGGCTCAAATAACTGCTCTAGACCTTCCTCCAATTTAGAAAATAAAATGGAATGTGTTTGTTCCTTGATATCCTTACTTAGCTTGTCACCAGAAAATAATGCCGATCTCAGTGGACCACTCTTAGAAATGAGCAGGTCAGTTGAAAGTTGCATAGCAATGCGACAAGCTGGGTGTATACCCTTACTAGTACAGCTAATTCACTCCAAAGTACCGAGAGAGACTCGCGATCGCGCTGCCAAAGCACTAAGGAACATTATCCATACGCAAACCGATGATAAAGCTGGCAGACGAGAAGCGAGGGTGTGGAGACTTCTCGAACAAGTACGCGAATATTGCTATGTGTTAGAAGACTTAGTAGACTCGAGGAAAGAGGGCAAAGAAGTAATAGAGGATGACGCTACTAAGCACCCGAGTCAAAGCGTCGCAGCACTTATGAAACTATCGTTTGACGAGGAGCATAGACATGTTGTTTGTCAGCTAGGAGGCCTGCAGGCCTTGGCGGCGTTGGTGAGCGGTGACCAGGCGGCACACGGCAGCAGAACTGACGACAACACGTGCCTCACGATGAGGAAATACGCCGGCATGACGCTCACCAATTTAACATTTGGAGATGGCAACAACAAATCTCTGCTGTGCTCTTTCAAAGAGTTCATGTTGGCGCTGGTTGAACAACTCGAGTCACCTAACGATGATATGCGACAAGTAAGTTTTATAAATTACAATTATATTTTATTTTAATCAGTATTTTTTTGCTATCCTTGAGCATGACCGCACTAGACATCTATTTCTACAAAGTTTCAATTGCAATTATACCGAGCTTAAAAGTTTATGGCGTCCCTCATTTACTACTCACTTAGTGACCTCTTAGTAAAAAACAGCTTCGGGTCGTTTATCGAACCCTCAGCTGCTAAATTAACATAACGCCTTGAAACTCCAGTAATTAAACTTATTAAATAGTGTGTTATTCCTTCCAGGTTACAGCTGCTGTTCTAAGAAATCTATCTTGGAGAGCTGATACCAACAGTAAACAAGTTCTGAGAGAAGTTGGAGCCGTGAAGGGACTGACCAAAGCTGCGATGACCTGCCAAAAAGAGGCGACTTTAAAATCCGTGCTTTCTGCTCTTTGGAACCTGACCGCACACTGCTCCATGAACAAAGTTGCTTTATGTTCCGTCGATGGAGCCTTAGGGTTTCTCGTAGATATGCTCAGCTATAATTCCCCGACAAAAACCCTAGCAATTGTGGAGAACGCAGGTGGTATAATGAGGAATGTATCGAGTCACATTGCCGTCCGAGAGGATTACAGGCAAATTCTCCGCGAGAGAAATTGTTTGAGTGTCTTACTGCAACACCTGAAGTCTCCCAGTCTAACAGTCGTTAGCAATTCGTGCGGTACCCTGTGGAACCTGTCGGCTAGATGCCAACAAGATCAACAGTTCCTGTGGGACCACGGGGCCGTGCCGATGCTCAGAAGTCTTATTCATTCCAAACACAAAATGATAGCTATGGGTTCTAGCGCAGCTCTTAAGAATCTTCTCAATTCGAAACCTGGCAAATCTCACATAATCGCTCTAGACACTACTGCCAGAAATATGAACTTACCCGCCTTGCCGACGCTCGGCGCCCGAAAACAAAAGGCGTTGGAGCAAGAGCTGGATCAGAACTTGGCTGAAACTTGCGATAATATCGAACCGGCTACATCACCCTCGACCAGTAACAGAGAGGAAAAAAACTTGTTCACAGCAACAGAAAGACAGATTGCAATGAATCTAGAAAGACATAGAATGACTTCTAGTTCCCCACTCATGGGGAATCTAGCTTCACAGATATCACTCAGCCATAGCGCTAACTTGGCGAGCTACCTAAGTTGCAGTAACACTCTTTTAAAAGGCGCTTTGGTGACACGTTCCAACACGGGCAGTGCGGGCAACGTCAACAGATCCGACAGCAAGGACTCCGTTACTAGCTCACATTCCGACTCTGTGTTTGAAAGGGTCATGCGGACAGGCAAAGTGCCAGTGCCGACACCGCGGAGCAAAGACTTGATGAGAATGGAACCATCCGGCGAAGCGTTTAAGGTGACTTCGAAGACACTACCCAAAGACAACGCCTACCTCCGCTACAGTCAACCTCCTATACCACCACCTAGAAGTTCCACGGACATGAGAACTAATGACACGGAATCTGGTTACGACGTCGATCAAGATTCCTGTGACCAGCCGATTGATTATAGCAGGAAGTACTCGGAAACTAAAAACAACGAAGCCGAAACTCCTCCAGCGGAAGAAAAATCCAAAATATCTGAATCTAAAAAGTACAGAAAGGAAAACCCCAACACCTTCGGTGATTATCAAGAAACTGATTTAGATCAACCGACAGATTACTCTCTGCGGTACGCCGAGCATCAATCGGAGACAGGTTCTGATATCTCCGAGCCTCCCGGACCTTCCGTGCACGAGGATACCATTAAACACTTCGCCACCGAAGGCACTCCATACGAAACTCCCATAATTTTCTCAACCGCCACATCCATGTCAGATTTACGCGTAATTGGAAAAGAAGGGAAACCGAAGACTACTTCAAACGCGAAAGAAAACCCTGAGGTCATGACCCATTCAGACGAGAAAGATACGTGTTCTATTGAAGATCCGCCGAGACACGACAACGATAGGGCTATATCGACTCCGCAGCCGCCAGCGACGGAACCTACACCTGAGAAACGAAGCATTTTCGATACAAAATTCAGTTCAGGAATGATCAGTCCGGAGAAGCCTGTTAACTACTGCGACGAGGGCACGCCCGGATACTTCTCCAGAGTAAGCTCGCTGAGCAGCCTCGGGGAGCCGACGGAGGAGGACAGCTTGGCGAAGAAGAACGCGCGAGCCACCATAAACGTCGAGCCCAGCCCTCAGGAGCAGAGCACCAGCAGCTCCGGGAAAGACAAAGAAGGTAACCATCATAAAATCATTTTCTGAATTCACCTTATCTATATGAGCAAAACAAGCAATTTTAAATCCATATCTAAATTAAAAAAAAACAACAACAATTTTCAAATACAAAGTGTTGCCCTGCATATTTTAGCTCAGTAATTTCATTATCGTGCGGTACTAACCAAACCAAACTTCTTAGACTGCGCCATCCATCCATCTCGAATCCATTCTTATGCTGCCCGCACACGGTTTATTGTACGATGCAATCTTGTTTAGGTAATAATCGCATTACAATCTCTCAGGTTCGAAAGCCGTGACCTTCGCCACCTCGCCACTGGTGTCTGCACCGGGGACGCCGGGACTGGCGTCGGCGCGCACAGGCTCGCCGCAACGCTTCGTGGAAGACACGCCCCTCATGTTCTCACGCTCCAGTTCCTTGGGGTCCCTGCCAGAGTGCTCGCAGCAGGACGACCAGGGCTCAGTAGTGTCTGAAGTTAGGTGAGTGATTAAACGTATTTATATACATGCTATGTCCTAAGAAAAGAAATTGTTACTTCCCTTGATGCTCTGTAATTCTACTGTTATCTCATAGTTTGTTTTAGCTAATCCGTGCACTTATTTGTCAGCCGGCTGACGTCGGGCTGCATCTCGCCGAGCGAGATCCCCGACTCGCCGGGCCAGAGCGCGCCACTGTCGCCGCCCGCCGCGCCGCCGCCGCCGCCGCACGCCCATCACGCGGATATGTTGCCGCATCATACGGGTAAGTACACAACACACGAAACCTGCCAGTAACACACCTATTATTTTGCTTGCTGTATGTTCGTAAATCGACAGAGTCGTGCGTGGTGTCGTCGGTATTCGAGGAGCGCGTGTCGCGCTTCCAGGTGGAGCACACGCCTGCGCAGTTCTCCGCGCGCACCAGCCTCAGCAGCCTCACCATCGACGACGACCCCAAGGTATCGCTAGCTCATCGTACAAATTTAGCCCTTTAGTAAGGGTACACGCACACACATTACTGAAGTCGAAATATCTACCATATTCCGCCTATCATAAAGGGTTTTCAACAAGAACTTTGTTTTCTAAAACAAAATAAAACAAAGAGTTTAGATGAAGATGATTCAAATTTTTATTGTATTACGAAGAGACAAGTTTGGCAATTATGAATGAAAAATGATATCTGACAAATGTCCACCACGACCACGCTGACAGATGTCGATTCTTTCATCAAAGTTTTTTTAATCAATTTTCTCTTTGTTTTATTTTGTTGTAGAAAACAAAGTTCTTGTTGAAAAACCCTTTAGATATGATTGGTCACCTGAGCACATTATTTACGATCTACGTATTTCTTTAGACTTTTTACTTCTGCAATTATGAACTATATTATAAGAATTTTCGACTTGGGAACACTTTTTCTCGACCAGTGTTTCAGTTTTAGATACTTCATAATCATGTTTGGTTTCACAGCAGTCGCTTCTGATGGTGAAACCCACAGAGTCCCAGTCCAGAGAGGCGCCCCCAACAAACACTTCTAGCTTACACGTGAACAGCAAAAGGTATGTTTATTACAAGTATAATTAATTTTTAAAACGATTTTGTTATGTTTGAATAAATTCTCTGTCACGTGAACGTAAACCTCTTACGCCGAATGAATTATATTATCGAATTAAAATAGCCGCAAATTATTTACAAATATTCATTTTCAGGCAACAAGTTCTATCTCTGCCTGCCGCCTCCGGAATGCACAATGACTCCGTGAAGGGTAAGACTACATTTAAACTACCCATATTGTTTATGATCTCATTCTAACCTAACTAAAAAAAAATATAGTGTAGTATAAAATATTGCGCAACGATTTATATATTTACTATCAATATGTATGTCTACTGCAGGCACACAGACACCTGGGGACACGTGCAGAGTCTACTTCACGGAAGACACGCCGGCCATCTTGTCCAAAGCGGGCAGCAACTCGAACCTGTCGGTGCTCTCCATTGACTCGTCACCTCCCGCGCCCTCCAACAACCTGCAAGCCCCGCATTTATCATCCCCTCCTCGAGAATCACCCCCTGACATACAACACGCTATACCCAACGACGAACACGAGGAAAAAGTCTCAGAATTACAAAGCCACCATGATACTTCAGACAGCTCCAATTTGAGTGATGCAGGTGATTTGCTAGAAGAGTGCATACAGAAAGGCATAGCGCAGGTAATATTAATTTTGACGTACAATTTTCGTGTTCTAATTCCTCTACACACACGCAATTACGTTTTTTTCTCCTTCGTATAATACTTTGTGTAATACTAGTGATTCGTCCCGGCTTCGCACGGGTGGTTCTAATTTTGTTGATCCGATCGCTGCCAAACTTCATAGGAACACCCGCTGGGCCAATCTGAACATTTCCATTAAATTTCATCGAAAACGGTCGAGCTATTTCGGAGACTATAGGGAACATACTTACATACATCCACACATCCTCTTATATGTATGTTATTCAAGGATAATGTAGCATTCTAACGGTGAAAGAATCTTTGAAATTTATCTAATAGTTTTTGAGTTTATTTGTTACAAACAAACATACAAATCTTTCTTCTTTATAATGTTAATATAGATAGGTGAACAAAATAGGCTTCTTGTCGTCTCTGAGCTCTGTATAAATTTGATATTGCGAATGTAATTTTTAATAACTCGGGTATTCCTTCGCTAAGCATTAACGGAAGTCGCGGCATAAGCTAAGTTTCTACATGCAATACAATAGTTTACAAAAACAAAGCGGATTGTGTCTAAAAAGGCGTTCTGTTGATGCGTTTGCATATTACACGCGGCGGTCACGCAACGTCCGGCCGCCATTGTTCCGCGCGTTAGTCTAACGTAGAAATCATTATATCATACGGTAGTGCGCGATGTGTTTGGACCTGCGCAACTTTATGTGCTGCGTACGGAAGGTCTATATACGACTATTTATTTTTAATTTTTTATACATATTTAATCTATACGTCTTAAATCAATTGTGAAATCGAAATGTGTCGTAGATGCTTGTATGTAGTTTTTTAAATAATTTGTATTTATCTTGATTGCAGGTCGTTAAGAACAAGGGCCCACAATCTGAAGTGGCTTCCGCTAACCCGTACACCGCGAGGGACGATGTCTACGTGAGTATCGTTATCCTTTTTATAAAAGAAGGTAAATAGAGAGGGATTCATATAAGGTAACCCTATCTTTTTTTCTGGTAGAAGGTGACGAACGAGTAAGCAGGTCACCTGATGTTAAGTGAGTGCTACCCATAGACATCTGTAATACGCAAATGTGGCGTTAATGCATTGCCTACCTTCATAGGACTGAAAAGGGGATAGACAGGAAAGTTTATTCCCTCCACGTTCAATTCCCTTATCCTTCCCATCCTATCTTTATTGGGAAAGGGTGGAAAGCGGATGAGGTCATACATCAGGCCTCCGGTACCTCACACATTGCACGATACGAAGGAGTATAGGTACTTCTAACACCTGTTTTCTGTATTTCTTCTTCTTTCTTCGTGGTATTTCACCTTATTCATGCAAAGGATGTTGTTTTTGACGAAAAAAAAGGATTCTTGTCTTTGGAATTATGTTGAAGTGATAAGGTTTGATTGAAAACCTTGCATATATGCATATATTTGAATATTTTCTCAATAATCACTGTTTAATTGCGTTTTCTGTAAAATGTTCACGTAACTGACTTTTTTACCTTTACAAATTAAACCCGCAACAACATCTGTTGCACGAATGGTGCAATACCACGACCTCACAACAGACAGGCGTGAAGTAGAAGTATGCTTCTGCGTTTCGTCTGATGAGTGATGTGACGGAGGCACAATTTCAGTCCTCCTCCAGATAATTGGGAGGGGGGGGATGAATAGGAAAAGAAACACCTTTTTTCTATCCCCTCATTTGATTGTTGTGGATACCTATGGATAGCGATCACTTATCATCAAGTGACTCGCTTGTTCGTTTGCCATTTTCTACTGTAAAAATTTCATAAATTTAATGTTATATCGGAAAAATAACTATTGTCTGTTTGTGGTGTGCAGAGGTCGCTACCGCCGCACCTGCGCTCGTCCACGGAGACCGTCAAGCTGTCGCACGAGTTCGCGCGCAACCTGCGGGACAGGTCAGTGAACATCATCAACACTGTGTATTGATGTATGATAACAAAAAGCTCATCCCCCC
>JWHW01001669.1:135304-167201 GCA_000931545.1 Papilio glaucus
CGCTGTGACTTGATCCGGTAGTGGGTGGTAAACGGCGGGCCCTATGACTTACGGTCTTTTCACTCCCAGCTAGTTTGTGTGCCGGCAGAGCCTGCTCGTCCGCGAGTAACCAACCTAGTGATGCCAGTAAACAGCGCACAGGAGAATTACAAACGACGGCAATGGGTTTTTGCCAAATTAATAAAGATTTAACGAAAGGCTTGTTAGATAAATATGCGCTCACGCCCGTAACCCAGAGGGGCACAAAAAGATCATGGATCTTCTATATTCATACATCTAAATATAATAATAATTAGATATAATGGCAAAAATAATAACGCAATTATCTCATCTTAGAGGGACAATTTAAATATTAATAACATATGAATACAAGAATACATAATAATGAATTCTGTATATTTGTCACCGACCGATTTTGAACTTTGTCAGTTTATAATCGGACGAGGCGTGTAATAGTGTAGATAGTTTACCAAAATTTATATCGAAAGAAAAGAGAACATCGAAATATTCCATTAAACGCTATATATTTAATTTTATTTCAGGTCGCAAACACCAAAGCCGCCTGCAAGTCAAAACACCTCCGAGCAGAGAGAGACCGAAACTACCCGTCACCACAAACTTGGCTAGGAACGACTCCTTGAGCTCGCTGAGCTTGGATTCCTTTGGCTCCACTGACCGGGAAATTTTCGAGGAAACTGTGAAAGCTGGACTTTCTAGCGTCAACCCTCGCGCGAAGTTTACGTTAGAAAGCAACAAAGGCAAGGCGCATTCCGTGGAGCGGCCGGCGGAGTCCGCGAGACACGGCCGACATCACAAGTCCTTGGACAGAAGCGACAAAATCACACAACATCGCCCCAAAGTTAAAGACCCAGAGTTTGAGAGGAACTTGGCGTCAGGCGCCTATAGCATCAAACCTTCCAACAAAGTGAAGAAATTGGAACAGGACTTCGCAGCGCTAAACCTTGCCAGATCCCCTTACTCGTATCACGGTGAGACGTCTGGGTATTCCCTGGCGCTGCAGTCCAGATATAGGGGACATACGTCCCGATATTACGACGACGGGCCCCCTAGCCTACCCGCTAGAATAGAAGATCCGAGGAGGCAGCTCGAAAGAAGCAATTCCCTCAGCTCACTCAGCAACGAGTCCTTCGGTTCCACCGACAAGGAAGTGTTCGAGCGCTGCGTGCGGATGGGTATGTCGAAAGCCCAGCCCAAGAAACGCGACGATGGAAAGCTAAGAGTTAGAAGTGACGACCGTCTAGAAATAAGAGAATCGCATAGAAGGCGACGAAAAGACAGCAAAACTCAAGGGGCGTTAGAAAAGATGGTCGGCGAAGAGTATTCGAAGGATAGAGCGATTTTAGAAGAAGTTATAGCCCGGGGCGCCGGCGAGAGCAAAACTCAAACGAAGGGCGAGAGTAAAACTCAGTCAAAAAACGTCCCGGCGCCGTCTGCGGACAGCGCAACCGCAGACGAGCTCGCCGACACCGCGCTACCAACTGGCTGTGACTGGCCGCCGCCTGCTCCGGGTGCCGCCACTGACAAGACACACGAGTCCCTCGAGTCGGACACCGTGTGCGAGACCAGTAACGAGATGCCCAACGTCGACTCGAGCGACACCACCTACGAGTCCACAGAAATCGAAATAGATCGTTCCAACGAGTGCCTCGCTCCCAAGTCCGCCAACACCACGATAGAGTCAGAGCTCAAGGACGAACTTAACAGGTCGAATGAGTCGTACGCTGACGTACTGGACGGCTCCTGGAGCGACGAAGGCTCGCACCACGAATATGCGGCCACTTTGACCAGAAAGAACAAACACGAGTGGACGGACATAAAGCGTTCAAGCCCTACGGAAACCCGTACAGCATTCGAGGATCATTCGAAGAGAACTGACACGTGGAATGACAATACTTGCCCTGATGACGTCACATTCCCCACGATCAGTGGCTCTGTACACATGGTCTCATCGATAAAGAGCGAGATCGTAGAAACGACAATGGCGCTGCCAGATTTATTAGAGAAAAGCGAAGCTGCTAACTTATTTTCGAGACCAGACTTGACAAACAAGCTGGACAATCAAGAACTAAACATAAGTGAAGACAGAGCGCTAGGCGACGAGATAATGATTAACGTGGAGCCACCTTTCGATTTGGATGATAACGAACACAAGTTCGATTCCATTATATCGTCCGCTATAGAAAAGGAAGCGGCCAGGTTGGCGGCTCAATTGAAGAATACGCAGTACACGATGGAAACGAGCGTCACTTCGCTGACTTCTTTAGATCTAGACAACATTAAGCCGCCTTCAAACTTGGGCAGTCTTCTGTCTTTGAACACTTCTGGGCATTGGGACGAAACGTCAGCACAAACGTCGAAGAAAAATAAAAATCGGAAGAAATCCTTACCCGTCGCTCTAATGGTTAAGCGAGCTCTCAGCAATTCTTTCCATCAAGCCAGCTCGGAACATTTGGACAACATTCCCGTCAGCCTGCTCGACAATATCAAACCACCTTCCGAAATGGAGCATATCGACATGGAAGGTAGCATGATTTCCGTTGCGAGTATTGCTTCTGAAGTCGCCGATGTAAGAGAAAAAACACCGATCGTGTTCGACTTCAAACAACCCATACAAGACTTCCCGCTGTGTAGTACGTTCACGAGCGTATTTCACGACTTAGACAAGGTCAACCCTCCGTCGCTGTTCGATGAAATGGCGACGTCGACCATGGAGATCGAGCAAACTACCGCTCACGAGCTCTACGACGAATGCTTCTCTAACACCCTGAACGTCATTACAGATATACCCTCAGGGTCGGAGAACTGCACGCCGCTGCCTTCAGATATCAGCAGTGTTGAATCAACGCCTAAAAGACAGCGCGACACCAAGTATTTAACTCCGAAAGAGAAGAGGAAAGCATCGAATAATCGATATCAAACGTACACAATTACAGACACAGTATCAGAAAGCGATGTCGTTGTAGACGTAGTCGAAACGGAAGAATTCGTCACTTGGACCAAATCCGAAAGCGACAGATCGGACGAATACGTTACTGCGACATCTGAACCTAAATCTAGGAGACGGTTGAGCGCTAAACAAAGGAGAATAGAGGACAGAGCTAGGTATCAAACGCAAACCGTTAGCCTCCATAACATCTTGCCCCAGGAGGCCGCGCAGTCTGCGGCTCCAGACCCCAGCATAGAGAGCTTAAAGCAAAGACTAGCCGCGAAGAAGACGATCAAGCAGAAACGTATGGAGGACGCTGAGAGGTTCAGAACTAGGACGCTGAGTGAGGATATACCACCCTCACCCACTTTTGTAACGAAAGATGCCAACTTTGAAAATGTGGAAACGACGACGGGCTACGATAGCTTGTCCTCCAACGAGCCGACGCACCAGCAGCTGCCGGACGACCGGCACGACGACGTCTTCACCGCCGACGTCGACAGCGGCAACAACGAAGACGACTTTGAATTAAACTCCACTCAGATGCAGACGTACACCAGAAGCTTCAGGAACTACTTGCCGGTCGTCGAGAGCCCGGCCGCCGTCGATATGTGCGTCCTCAATAACTTGAAGAACATTGAGATGACCGCCTCGTACTCCCGCGCCTCACACACCGACAAGAGCCGGACCCCGACCAGCGGAGACTTCGCCAGCGTCGAGGCCGACAGCAACTCCGAGGACAGGGCGCAATCCGAATCCGACACGGAAACACCTCTAGTGCGACCCAAACCGAAAATTATTAAACCTGAATTGAGAAGGGACGAAAGCGTGGACTCGAACGAGTCCGGAGAAAAGGAACAAGATATGCCAAAAGCTATCAGAGGTAGGAAGAAGGCCATGTACGTTTCACCGTACAGGAGGAACGTCCCGCCCCCCAAGAAACAAGCGGCGCCCGTAAAAGCCGCAGCGAAACCTATCTCAATCAAACCTGCAACCAACGTTCCAAAAATTAATGCAAAATCCACAATCAAACCCCCCACGAGGACGACAAATACTGGCACCTCGCCGAAAAAGTTACCAAACAAATCACCCACAAAGACAGCACAACAAAGAACTATCGCGGTGCCCCCTACCGCCACCAAACCACTACCCTTGACCAGGCAAGGGACTTTCACGAAAGAAGAGAGCACGGTCCCGCCGAAAGACTTACCGGAGCCCGACAAGAAGTCAACAATAGCAGGTAACGCTACGTCCCCGACGAAGGCGAACACGTCCCCCTCCCGACTGCCGCAGTACTCGCGATATGCGAGACCGCCGTTGGCCAAAACGAGTATCAACACGGCGAAACCTGCTAAAACCACGGTCAAGAAAACAAATGAACCCACCATGAAGAACTCACCGTCGAACCATAGCCTGCAAAGCAACGACAGCGGGAAGACCATAGTGCTCGCGAGAGGCTCCAGACAGGGCAGCACCTCCAGCGTCAACTCCATCCCGTCTTCTAAGTCAAACACGAGGGACGTCGAGAGTAAAGTGGCCAACTTGTGGAGAAAGAATGACAAGAGACCGACCAAAGTTGAAAAGAAGGTCGCGATCGACGGCGACACGGTGCCCCCGAAGTTAATCAGGAGCTCGACATTCGAGGGACAGCCGAAGCTAAGCCAGATGTCGGCGCCGAAACAAAAGACCGCTATCGGTATGCGAGTGACGCAGATCCCGAGCTTCAAGCCCAAGCCCACTCCCACTCAGCCCAGAGCCGGTGCACAAGCAGCGACCTCTGTCAAAAGAGCGACAACAACTCGAGCGTACGCCAGAAAACAAGTCAGCGGCCAATTGACTTCGTAAATGTGCCGTCCCACTTTCGTCGTTAATACAAAAGTAATAATCCATTTGACTGAAATTATGACATTCTGATTCTATATGTAATTTGACATTCATTTATTTTACATTTTTTATAATTTATTATGAAGTAGAACTTATTTTTGTCAAAAAAAAAATGATCAGTAATGATGCTCTAGTGATATTGATTTTGATAACGACTTGAATTGGGCACGTCAATTATAGTAAATAAAAAATGTATGCCAACCTCTTTCGAATACCCAACGCTTGAATAACAATAAGGATATGATTGTAATTATCCATTTCCTAAATAATGATTTTTTCCTCTAATTAAATAATAATGATTATTTTTTCTTTATATTATACTCGTTGCATTTATTCAACTGGAAAGTGACTGCAATTTTAGTTATTAATATATCATACGGTAACTGGTATATGTTTATCACTCTATATATGTATTTAAGTAATAAATTGAACATAGTATCGCTATGTAATTTTTAAATTCCAAATTAAAAAGCCAATGTAATTTTTAGCTGAGAAACATGAGTTTTCAAAGCGAAAATCATTTAATGGCGGCACGGCGGTTAATGTAAATATTTGACACTACAAACGCGTTTATCTAATAAGGTTACCATTAAGTCTATTTTGTATATTTCTCATAATCATTCATGGTTAGTGTATAACGAGGTCGCGTCGCTTCGATAGTAAAGATGACGGCATCAGTGAGTGTATGCCCTTATTTTTTACGTCTAGTCAGTTACGTTAGATAAGAAAAACATTAGACATTTTTTAGCGGCAAAATTTTTCGAAGGTAAAATGGCTTCTTCAATGTACCCGTAGTTGAAACCGGCTTCCTATAGTTAGTGACATTGTATCTTAACAAATATTATATTTAATTTTTGCTTTTTATTAGACATTTATCTTCTAATTAGTTATAGATAAATATATCAATGTAATTCCAGTCGTGACGCGCGAAAATATTTTTATTTATTCAGTTTCTGTGTCAAGTCGATCTTCAACGAAACTTCTCGCAACATTTATATAGTTTTGTACTGATTCCTATTGATGTGGGTCGATAAGTGATAGGCTTTATGTATTTTTGTCTAATCACAGCAATTTAGATGCAAAGTAACAACGGACAAGCCAGATTTCTAAATGGTTATATGAATAGTTGTAAGACGCGCAATGCGAAGGTAATAAATGATATTTACCTCATCTCATTGTTTCATTTATACCCATTACCTACGGCAAATATAACTTACAGTAGTAGAGCCCGCAACATCTGTTGCACGAATGTGCCGACTCGACCGGTGAAATAATACGACCTCACAGAAAACAGGCGTGACGCAGAAGTACTCTGCGTTTCATGTTATGTCATGTGCCAGAGACCCAATCTGGTCATCTTCCCCTTTAATACTTTTTCTAACAAAGTAAAGATGTCAACGGGAAGTGGATTTGACGAACGAGGGTGTATATAGGAAAGGAAATGGTCATGCCATTTAAAGGTAGAAACTATCTAGGATGGGTATACAATTCCATCCTACTTATTACTTTTATCTGAGAGAAAATCGAATTAGAATTGAATTTCCTGAATGTTATTTCGATCACATCACCACTTAACACCCAAAAAAAAGAATGATCGAAATCGGTCCAATTGTTCACGAGTAATGCCGTGACCAAGGGACATATGGAGTCATTTTTATAGTAGTTGTAGTGATCTTACACTTTTTCAGCTCTAAATTTTACACCAAATATCACTATAAACTATGGTAGTATGAATCTATATGAATATGAAACAGGTGCTAAATATATTTGATGCATGATATATTTGTAAGCACAAGAGGTAAGAAAATGAAGGGTAAAATAAAGTCAACAATTCGAACTAAGACTGTTTATTATGCCGATTATGGTCCAATACAAGTAACTCTGATTTCGAATGTCAATTCTACATTAAACCGAAAACATGCATACGTCATAGATAGTCATCGTTATAGCATATCAACTATGAAAAAACCTATGTCCCTTATATTTATGGCTCTCATATATAACATACAAAATATTAACAAAACTATAATTATTGTATCCATGGAGGCATGCAGAGGTAGATCGGTATATTGCAACACTGAGGCGGGGCGGGGGAACTGGCAGTAGCGGTCCTGGCAACACTCAATGCTTAACCTACAACATGTAAACATATATATATAAAACTCTACAATCATCTTAATCAGTAACAAATGTGGCTTCTTGTATATTTATTATAAAAAGGTATATATAAAATATGACGCTCCCCCCGCACCCGGCCCGCGGCGTTGTCATTCCTTACAAGCAACAGATCCTATCTTACAGAAAGAAAAACAAAAACCCAGAATGTATAAACGTAATTAAAGAACAGCAAATCTCTATTTACAATTACAAGCGTTGCGCAGAGAACACCGGACCTTATGTATTACAATCCGACACTAACATCGAGATAAAACAGCACGCCCCGGTCGCCGCGCGCCGCCCTCCGACATAACACAACGTTTGGTCGCAATCCCTACAGACATAATCAGTTTTATTACATTAAAGATGATTTAAAAGATTAAAAGATCTACGATGATCGACATAATTATAAAATAATAAATACTAAATTCATGATAAATATGGATCAATATAATTAGGTTTTAATAACGGAATAATCGTGTCCAGATAACATATGATGTTATATCCCCCTTATTGGTTTGTGGGAGATATTGCAATCGCAAGAGAATTTGTGTTGTCCCTCATCAAATAAAAACCGACCAAGTGCGAGTTGGACTCACGCACGAAGGGTTCCGTACCATTATCTATAAAAAAATCTCGTTTATTGTATGGTAGCCACGTTAAATATTTATTCTCTTTAGTTTGTTGTTATAGCGGCAACAGAAATACATAGTCTGTGAAAATTTCAACTGTACCTATCACGGTTCATGAGATACAGCCTGGTCACAGATGAACAGACAAGACAGACGGACGGACAGCGGAGTCTTAGTAATAGGGTCCCATTTTATCCCTTAGGTACGGAACCCTAAAAAGCAATTTATATATCTGATCCTACTATAAAACTGTCAACAAATATAACATCTTGTGGCTATTAACAATAGGAACTTTACTTTTTCAAATCCGTCCATTTCCTGCTTAATGTAGAAATATTTGTAAAAGTATTCTTACATTATCTATGTGTATGTATTTATATATATGTATTTTCTGTACTATCTATGCTATTTTAATAAAATCTTTTTTAATTTAACGCACTTAATTATTTTGTGTATCTTTAACAAATAGCTGGCTGGTAGAGAATGCCTCTAGGTAAGTCCTCCATTTCTACTGCTACGAATTATAAATAAATAAACAATAAGTAAGTAACATGTAGTGGCGGCCGCGCTGGCTACTGGGACGCGACTAGCTATGTACGAGTTCACAGAGAGACACGACAATGACATTGGAACGCAAACGCCTATATATATAGTAGACCCTATGCATTAGAAGCTCTAAAGAATATTCATTTTTGGAAAGAAATTTAGTACAACTACATACATGTATTTACGACCGGGTTCACTTATTGTAACACACGACATCCAAATTACTTAGTCTATTACAGATATTACACATAATTTAACTGACACATTTATACGGCTGATGACTTTGCCCTCACACTGACGCCTACACATTTATTTATATTGGGTATTTTTAAAATCACGCGCAAGTTAATTAAAGAGAAATTAGTAATTCAAATAAAAAAACTCAAGAGTTATCCAATTTTAGTGAACTACAACGTTTACTTCTCTGGTACAAATATCTTTCTTTTTCAATTTCAAAAATTAAAACACTAAGGTTGATTCAGAGCGCAGTGCGCGGGCAAGTCACGTCGTCCGTAGAGTGAGTGCATCACACTTATTACGAGACACAAAACAGCAACTAAACGAGGAACCCGGTCCAAAAGCTTACAATTTAAAGACAGATTTAGATGGGAACTAATTTGTACACATGTCGGGTATTGGGGTAGTATTGTTTAACCGTCCGTTGCTGAGGCTGATCTGTTACATATCGAGTTATCGTAATACACTTCCGTAAAATAGAACCACAATACCCTGTGCTCGACTATAACCTAAGACCTAAAAGCTAGGGACAATAAAGTCGCAAAAGTTACAAACATACGAAATTTCCACAAAAATACTATATCAATATATGTATATATATATTATAAAAAACAAAGATACCACGCGGCTTTTGAAATTATTTCAATAAATTTATTAAAATAAGACGATATTTAACGACCCGTTACACTCATAGCTGACGGGTCCGAATGCAGCGCGCGCACATCAACGCGGCGTCACGTGCTACAGCCACGCCCCCGTGCGCACGCAGGGTGTAACTAAACGTTCAACGTACACAATACTTCACTTCTGCTTCAAAGTGAGAAAATAAATAATAAAACTGAAAAAAAAATAACCTAACTCTGAAGAGCTATCGCTACAAAAATCTGAAAATATCGTTTTGTCCCCTTTGCGACGAAGATTACATTGAAATGGTTTTATTATGATTATAGAAGTTTTGAATAAGTACTATTAGACTGAACAATGATAGCCCGCCCGCCGGGGCGAACACTTATGAATCCACCAAATTTATACAAAACTGTCGTTATTGAGCAAAATACACTGCGACATTGTCTCGCCGAACCAAACGCTTCCGTTCTATTGCGTTACCTTAGTCTTTTGACCGCATTAACACCAAATTATTCATTCTTACCAACCACAAAATGGTGAACAATTTAGTGGATTTGAAAGCATTATTATCGATCGATTTAATTTCTATATACAGAACTTTATCATCGAAGCAATTTGGTGTTACATATTCGTTCAAAATAATCATGTGCTCATCACACTCGAGCTCCGTCGGACAGTGTATTTTGTAGCTAAACTAGCAAGCTAGCAACTGACAGTAACCGCGCCATACCCGCCATAGACTATCGTTTGAAAAACTACATATTTGTCTATGGTTCAATATGGCGCAGTAATTTATAGACCACATCGTGGTCCAAGCTGATTTCCCGTCGCGCGACCGAAGGAGACGGGATTCGCCTGCCCTCTGGCGACGAGTTGCGTTTTCTCGTGCGACTTTCGAAAGCATGGCGTCCGCGCATGCTCAGTCCAACACGCATCTTTCCGCCTGTTTCAAAATGTTACCGTGTGATGCGACAGCGCGCTCGGAATACGGTGCGCGGCGGAGACAACGTCTCTGCTCACGCCAAAGCCCAATTGAATGTTATGTCGATAGCTACTTCACATTGTATTAATATTGTTATCGATCGTCTGACTATGCCGTTTTATGTCCGCGATTTAACTTGCCGAATTAAGTTCATCGAACTTATAATACTTAACAGTCTTTGGATACGTTTATCACTAAGACCCCGCTTAAAACTTTGTAAATAATTTAATCTCTCGAAAATATATTTCGAAGTTTTTATCTTTTTCCATTTTTTTATATTATAGCAACAGTTCAGATTGTGTGGTCTGCAACTGCGTTGTTTCAAAAGTCAAATCAGCTCGGGGGTTCGATATGAATTTTCGAACGCATGCGGACGCCGTCGCTTATCCAAAGAACTCGCGACTGGCGTTTCTTTATATCAAATGGGTGGTGCGTGCATGGCAATTGTTTTAGTTTAAAACACAACGTTAAAACCGAGAAGTTCTAAAGGTGGACACAGCTAGGGTACAGGTCAAAAGAACATTTAGTTTATCTCTCTTCATTCACTGAATCGTGTCAAACACATATAAACCACAAAATTATAAAAAACCTAACTAAAAAAATTACCACGCACTAACAAAATGAGTCTGCATAGGAATATCGAAACGCCCGCGGCGTGTGCGCGCGCGTCCGCGCACGGCGGGGGCGCGCGTACGACAGACACGTACGCGCACGTCGCGGGCGCGCTTACGACAGCTGCTCCATTCATAAATTACGATATCTTTGTACTCAATCGTTAAGTTACACTCCCTACACTTATCATTACTAAATATACATAAAAATATCACAGCACTATCGATTCACTTACACTAAAAGCGCGCCGCTTTGCGGCCGCCGCCTCACATAAAATAATAATTATAAAAAAAGGAATCGAAATAGAAATGCACGAGAGCGCCAGAGCAGTGTGCGGCAGAGCTCGGTACTACGTTCGAATCTCGTTGAATCTCATCATTATTCAGTCGAGTCGGTCGATAATTATAAAATTTGAATTTTTCGTGATTTTGTCGTTTTAAAACGTTATTTTGTTTTTAATTTAGAATAGTACATCTGTGGTCATCCGAAACGTAAGACTGTTTGAAATAGAACTTTTCGTGGATTAGTAACGGTTTACATTAAAGAAGGCCACTAAAATATCTATAGGCAGGAATTCTCAGTTTTCAAAGAGGGGAAAGGGTGAGTGGCTTGACCTTCAACTATTACCTATGTAGAACAATTTGTAAACGACGTAGGTTGATAATCAAGCGCTGACACCTTTTTTCTTTCTTTGAGAACCATCAATTGTTGCACTGTATTGAAAATCAAACATTTTGCTGACTGAAGTGGTAGTGGAAAATATATTTTTTCCTGTATCTTGTGCGAGATTGTTTTGGTAGTCGCACTCTATTCATAGTTTCACAATAAAACCACAGATGTCTTTCGATAATCAAACCAGAATCATTTTGTGAAATGTGGCGTCTATTCCTACCACGAGTACGGTTCCTATGACAGCATCGCATGAGGCGTCTCCAAAACAAAAGCAAAAGTTTAAATGCAAATTACAAAGTGCCGCAAAATAGTTCAAGTATTTACAAAGCCAGTGTTCATCGAACAATGTCTTAGCCTAAAGAAATTCTTTTGAAAATAATTATAAATAATAACTGAATGCGACCAGTCGAACCGAGAGTCAAGCGCCGATCCTAAACCTCAGGACGCATCGTCTAATGACGTGGTCCAAGTTTTCGTAAGTCATTCCCATTGACCAGAATCAGCAGATGAGATGACATCTCGATTTTCATCAACTATGCGGTCTTCAAGAGAAGCCAAAAAAAGTGCTGAAAAGCCTGGTAAATACTGGATTCGACGCCAACAGT
Source organism: Papilio glaucus (assembly GCA_000931545.1). Taxonomy (NCBI): domain Eukaryota; kingdom Metazoa; phylum Arthropoda; class Insecta; order Lepidoptera; family Papilionidae; genus Papilio; species Papilio glaucus. Next base: position 147,206 of record JWHW01001669.1, read on the forward strand.
GACCATTACACGTTTCTAGCGTCGGCTCTTAAGTACATCCAGTCCAAACATAAAACAAACCATTTACCCCACGATTCATACACATGCCAAGAAAATTCATACAAGACATACACGGAACGACTACCACGATATCGATTTGTATCGTTCCTACCGAGTAAGAGAAGAAAAGGAAATATCTTAACTAAATGAGGTAGCATTATTATGAATACAATTACGAGTTACTCATACTAATGTTTGGTGGGATATATGTTATATATGTATAGTATATCAACATTAAAATAGTTCCTATGGGTTACTGAGGTACATCGTCGTTACTGTTTGAGGTAGCTAAGGGCCGGCCGGCATCGCCCTGACCGTTGCCCTGTGTACATACACAATATAACTATAAACTATGTAAAAACCGTTTCAAAAATATCAGTGTTCATGACGGACAGCATGTTAGTATCATACCCGTAGTCCTGGTACACTTTGGTTATGATCGGCTCCCATTTCTCCGCATCGAAGTTTGTGTCTGTGCCGTTGTCCAACTCCTGGTGGGTCTGTACGTACACGGGCTGGTCCCGGCTGGCCATGCGGATGGTGAGGCGGGGGTCGATGTGGGGCAGCTCGCGCTCCTCCAGGTCGATGAAGCCGAAGCCGTCCGCCTCCAGCCCGCTGTTGAACTCCGGCCCGTACTCCCGCGGATAGTTAGCGGTGGATGTTTCCGTCGCTAGGGACTCTTCGACGGATTCTGAAAACAAAACAGAACAGGTTAAACATTTTTATAGTTTTCAGTCTCTGTAGCAAGTGTGGGCTGACTCGACCAAGAAAGTTCCACTATCTTAGATAATACAGGCATGAAGTCCTATATTCTTCAGCTTTCAGATCATTTCTCCCTCCTTTTTTTTATTACTATTCTGATAGTTACAAAGGTTGATGGGTAATAGTGACCATTTAACATTATGTGAGCCACTCGCTCAACACATTCCTTTAAATCTTTTAATTATTCTTATATCTGAATTTTAGTAAATGTAATGTAAAACACTCACCAGGAATGAAAAGATTGGTGCTTTCAGCCAACACATCAGTGGCAACTTCATATATTTGCAACTCATCTTCAACGATGGGATCAATGATGTCCGACTCCATAGTACTGTCATCAGATTGAACCAGTTTGTATGTATCTGCATTGGTGTCCGATGCTTCCGAGGTTTTGAAATTAAGTGGGCTCTCTTTCGAGCCGCTGGCGTCTGTCGAATTTTCACTATTAGGTTCAGTGGGGACGTCACACACCACTTTCTTTATTACTTTTCCTTTAATATTGTGCATTCTTTTCAAATGTTTCTTCCAATTGGGATAGCTCGCAAATGATTTTGGACAAGCATCACATTTGTATGGCTTGACATCGGAGTGCGTGCTCATGTGCTGCCGCAGCTGTTTAGGTTGCGGGAAGCTCTTGCCGCAGTGGGTGCAGGTGTGAATCCTTACCTCGGAATGTGACTTGCTGTGCTCCACGAGACGATTCTTGGCGTTGTATATCTTGCCGCACACTTTGCAAATGTGGACAACTGTTTCAAAGTGCTTCGACACATGCCTTATTACCATGTACTTCTCTCCATAGTTCTTGTTGCATATAGGACAAGTGTATATTGGTTTTCTGTGCGCATCCAGATGTTTCTCGCAGGACGACAGTGTTGTGAAGAGGAGACCGCACAGGCGGCACCACTTCTCCGTGTTGTTATGGACGCGTAGATGTAAGGTCAGTTCTTTTGGTGTTTCGAAACTAAAAAAAAGAATGATAATAGTTTCAGAAAATAAAATGATATTTTTCGTTTTTAAACCTTAGGACCGCTTCTAAATACGAGGTGTATGGATTTTTAATCTTTCTGCCAATGATCCAATAATCATATTGTCTTTGTTTTAGATCTACTTTCTATATCATATAGACTTTCTTTTCCAAATATTTTGTTTGATATTGCAATTACTATATCTCATCCAACAATTAATTTAACTTTTGACAGTTCAAACAATAATGATGTCCTTATTGTATTACAGATAGATATTATTTCTGGAGACAATCAACTTTATGAAGAAATTTGGTTTTCATATTTGTTTTTTTTGGGCTTTTTATCTAAAATTTATATGTTAAATATAAATTGTAAATACGTAACAACCCTCTATATTTTTTCATGAAAGTTCACATTAATAATTTGATTATAATGGATGGGAATGGATGGACTTCAGACACATACACATGTCAAGTTAAATAAATGGTGGGACGGAGTAAAAGCCAGTTATTTGTTTTGACATTAACATGTGAATAATATAGTAGAAAATATAGTATACTCATACTCACATGCCCTCACAGCCGTCTTGTGGGCAGAGCACACAAGTGATGTCATGCTGTTCTCGCAGATGTGTGCGCATGGCCCGCTGGGTGGCAAAGCGGTGCTCGCAGCACATGCACACGAATGGCTTCTCGGTGAACTCACCCGCCCCATGGTATGCTTCCATATGAATAGCCAGCAGCGAAGTACGAGCAAATGTTTTAAAGCATTGGTCACATCTGAAATATTAACATGCTCAGTAAAAGATATTGACATGAACAATGCACTGAACACAATCATAAATCAGTTTGTTCGCTATCGACACCTCAATGAAATTAAAATAAAAATACTTCAAAAAAACTTACTCGAATCTGTTTTTCATAAAATGATAGTAGCAGTGGTTAGCAAATGCGGAGTACTTTTCACATTGCTTTTCGCATTTATTACAAGTGTAAACAATATCTAGTTCACCATGCTTTAGGGAGAAGTGAGCATCAAAATTCAAACGGTTTCTATGCACAGTGAAACAAATACAGCATAATATACCACCAAGATTTTCTATGACATCATCAGTGGGTATTTCTTCAACATCTAAACTTGTCTCATCGATGGTCTCATCACCAAAATGCTGCTTTAGATGCATTACTGCTTCTTGTTTGCTACTGCTGTCTTTCTTGCAGATGGGGCAGGCGTATATGTATGAGGAATGCAGGTTGATGTGGTCTTCGCAGCCGTCCATGCTGTTGATTTGCTTTTTGCATGACTGACAATTGTATGGCGGATTGTCGGAATTGTGTACGATCTGATGGATCTGCCATTCTTTTTTTGAGTTAAAACTGTGGATGTTCAAATAATTAAGGTTTTATATTGAATAGAATTTTAAATACATACAGCTTCTTTGATATCATTATAGGAAATAGAAATCTTCATAGTGACGCTCTAAGGTGAAATAAAGGTTTTTACTTCAAAAGAAATGACATAATTAACATCATTCAATTTCCCTGCCATTTTCCCACTTTTTTTATATGTTGTCAGTACAATAAAACAGTAGTCCATAATGTGGTTTTGGCTATAGTTTTTTTTACGGCTGGATGCCTGCCTAACGCCAACCCTACTTGGGCATGTATACGAAATATTAGTAGATTATTGAAATAATTTACTAATATTTCTTTTAGTTATTCCTAAACAAGCTTAAACATGGCTCGAAATGATCCACGAAAATGGTCGAATGGCGAATTCAAACCCACAACCATTTTGTGCATGTTTCGCAGTCTGTACCCACAACCATGTTGCGCATGGTTGTGGGTGCAGGGTGCGTGGTGTGGTGCTTTTACTTATCACACAATAACAGGGTTTGAAAAATAGTTAACAATAGTTGCAATATCACTACATATTTTATATATATTTTTTTATGGGATAAAGTGGCAAACGAGCGAGCGGATCACCTGATGTTAAGCGAACGCTACCCATAGACATCTGCAACAAGCAAATGTGTTACAGATGCGTTGATGATACCTTTAATGCACAGAGGAGGGCATAAACAGGAATAAGGATATTTCCTTTTCCCTGTTAACACTCCCAGTCCAATCCTCCTCCCGATCCCGTCCTAACCTGATGAGGAAAGGGTGGGAAGAGGACTGAAATTAGGCCTCCGGCACCTCACTCATCAGACGAAACGCAGAATACTTCTACTTCACGCCTGTTTTCTGTGAGGTTGTGGTATTTCACTGGTCGAGCCCGCCCATTTGTGCAACAGATGTTATTGTAGCGGGCTCTACCACTGTTAAATATTTTATAAAAAAATAAAATATATTAGAAAAAGCTATATTATAATGGGTCTACTACACATTGTTGCAAGGAATAACTAAAATGTTAATGTCTAAACTAGACAAACAAACACATAACAATGCCTCTATGTATGTCACAATACCATTAACCTGATTAAGGATGGTATGGAGATCAATGAACTCATCAATCACATATTAGTATAATTAACTTAAGGAGATGGTTAGTACTGAATACAATTTAGTGCAATCCCCAACTTTAAATAATTCCATAGATTATTTTGCACAGAAAAAAGTGACTCAATCAATCTATTTTGAAAATTGAGTATACAATTCAAAGACTAGCTTCCATAAGTCAATAGCACAACATATATCTATACCTTGTTTCATATCTAAATGGGATTTTTGTAAACAAACATTGTTTACCATACATTGCGGCCATTACACTTTTTATTCTTTCATTGGAAATGTAATATTGTGGAACTTGTGAGAAAAAGTGAAGAGGGATTTTTGAATATGGACAGCTACTGTTATAAGGTAACATGAAAAAGAAGTTGTTTTTCTAAAATATTTTGGAATGTAGGTGTTTTAACATAAAAACCTTAGTTTTCAAAAGATCCATCTTGCTGTGAAACATAAGTAAAGTTGGAATGGACTTAACAAATGCCAATGATGCTTGGTGACACATGAGATAATAATTATAAACAATTACTTACTCTTTGTTGCACAAACTGCATTTAAACTTGTGCTGATTCTCAATATGTTCTTTCAGAGCTATAAATTTTGAGAACTGCTTGTTACAGTGGTCACACCTGCAAATAGATGTTTTATATTTATTTATTTAATCTAATTGTTACATTTAGAAAATATATTTTTACATTAATCAATAATAAAGAAATGATTAATTATATATTATTCAATGACTTGACAACTCTGGATAACTTACTTGAATTTACTTTTTATAACATGCTTGGTGTAACAGTGGCCTCTGAAGCTGGGATAGCCATTGAACCTCTGGTGGCACACTACACAGGTATAAACTATGCCAGTGTTGGTGTCCTCGTGTTCAACATAATGACTGTCATAATCTTTTTTATTCTGGAATGTCGACTGGCAGATGTGACAGTAAATGCCGCCAACTAAATCAATTGTTGTGAGCTTTTTGCTTTTTGCAGATGTCTCGCTAGCTGAATCCGAATGGGTGGGTGAAGCCATTGTTGGGTTTCTAAGTGTGATCCATTTATTGCATATATCTAGTTCTATGTCATATGGCTGTACAAAAAGCATCTATTGCAAACATTTTATTGTTCTATTGTTCACGCCTACATGTTTATTTTATTGTTTTTGGTCTGAAAACAATTATGTTTAATTATTAGTGACACAATTATTATAAGTATTAACACTAGTCAATTTATATTAAAGTAATACGATTAAAACAAGGTGGAATTTTTCCTAAACATTTAAAAAATTATTACCGATTCATTCCAGACGATTGAAAGCAAGGTCAAATCAAATTTCATTCATAAACTTGTAGAAATAATTTACATAAGTTGAAGGTAAAGAATTTCATTGAGTTGTTTTTGCACATCATACGATAAAGAAACTATTAAAAATTAACGGAGTTCATAAAGTTCAGCTGATAAAAATATGACAAAATCGAAGCAAGCATCGTGTAATAGGTTTGAGCTGTGCGCGACCTTGGCAGCAAAACTATGCAAAAGAAGAAGTAAAACGATAATTATATTCAACTTTATAAAAACTTCGGCACTCCGGATGAATTGATTTTATTCTCTTTGCAGAGCCAGCCATTTATACACAAATCGATTTTCGTGAATAACATTTGTCATCGAAAATCCCTTTATAATTAACTTCTCCTTTTAGTACTATTCAACCTTAATGTTTTGTAAAAGTTATTGATTTATACTCACAATATTGGATGAAATTTTATAGATGGGCATCGGACATAAGCACTACTTTACATTTTATGAAATAAAGATAAACTGTTAAAAATGTAACACCGGACGACAAACAACGCCAAGAAAACGTGTGGACGTATGAATGTGTGAATCTTGCATTTGTTTGACAGCTGTGTGTGTGAGAGTATTATGCATGTGTGACAAAAATCGATTTTGAACCGGTTACACCACAGTTAGTTATTGTAACAAGTTATTGTAACAAATTCCTCTACCCTCCTTCGTGGGTCCATCGATGCATAGGTGCATACAGCATAGGGCAAACTGGAAAGTGGAAAATGCATTATTACGCGTAGTGCAGGATTATTAAAAATTGCAAATTATCAAAAATGGCAACTTTAACTGAAAAGAACCACCACTAGCCACCTATAAAGGAATAAAACAAATGGTAGTTCGATAACGATTAATAAATTAATAAAAAAATAGTTATTCTTATTTCATGGTGCCAATAGCACGTCACCTCCATAATATACTATTATTCTATTATTAATAGTAAATAGTTTAGTTCATAATGAATGGTTTTCAGACGTCAAAATTCTGACGTTTTTAAAGGTTAAATCAAAAAAAAATATCTTCCCGCTTGTAAGATAAATCTAAATAAAAAACTGGAGTTAAAATCAATTCATGGTAATGAAGACATAGAATAAAGGTATCATTCAAATTTTTATGATACATGTTATTGAAGATTGAAAAGACATCGCTAGTAATAACTTTTTTTATTTTGTGGTAAGTGCTTATTTATTTTTATAATAGGTTTGAGTTGGTGCTAAATTGTTTTAATAAATTGTAAATAACGGATATTTTTTTTTTTGATAAAATGTAATTCATGAAATATGCAATATAGCCGAATAGTTTTTATTTTGTTGATTCCTAAGTCGATTCTTTATATCAGAAGAGCTCATATCTTATGTGTAATTTACTGGATATAATATCTATTTCTATCCAGTATATTTTTCTCCTTGTGTTTTGTAATCAACAGCTGTTTTTGGCGGGGTGCCAACTGAATCTAAAAATAATTCACGTTTCGCATATTCACGCGTTTCTACAATTTGTGTAATAACCTAAGTAATTTCAAAGTTTCTGATAGTGCTAATGGAACGGCAACAACATTCGAGTCTTCATGGATCGTTTCGAAGCAAAGATTCCTCATCCACTACAGGGAGTGATCCACGAGAGAAAATAAAAGATTGCCTCAGGAAATTCATTGCCTTTATGTTTACACAAGTGGGTGTTGGTGCATTGGTCGTTTGCTATGCTATACTGGGAGCTGCAAGCTTTATGCACATAGAAAAAGATAATCCTGACGAACAGCTGGAAAATGTTAAACAGTGGAGACAAAGTTGTGCAGAGGAGCTGTGGAATATAACCGTAAACAACAACATATTCAATGAAACTGCTTGGGAGCTGAACATAAACAAAGTGCTAAAAGTTTTTCAAAGCAACATAACAGGGGCTGTCCACACAGGCTACAATGGCCGATCAGCAGAGGATATATGGTCATTTCCTGCAGCGCTAATGTATTCATTATCAGTTTTTACAATGATTGGTTATGGTAATATTGTCCCTAAAACTGTTTGGGGTAAAATTGTTACCATAGCCTATGCATGCTTCGGTATACCAATATACATTTTATATTTCTGTAATATGGGCAAAGTTCTTGCTCAGTCATTCAAATGGCTTTACATAACAGCTCATGAATGCAGTAGAAGAGAAGATACCATGTTTGAAGATGGAGAAATTCAGCAGTTTAAACGTAAAATTACTGTACCATCAACTGCTTGTCTTTGGGTCATATCCTTTTATATATTAACTGGAACAATTATGTTTGGCGCTTGGGAGAAGTGGAATTACTTAGACTCAACATATTTCTGTGTGATCAGCCTGTGTAAGATTGGCTTCGGTGACTTTGTTCCCGGTGCAAACATAACAGATTCTGCAGGAGGCTCCCATTTGAAGTTGGTTATTAATTTCATCTATGTTTTGCTCGGAATGGGTCTAGTTGCAATGTGCTATAACCTCATGTGTGAGGATGTGAGAGTAAAGGTTAGAGAGCTCAGAGAAGATCTGAAGAATTGTCTTGACGATATCACTTTAAAGATTACAGTGTGCATGAATGATACAAAATATTACCATCAGAAACAAACACGCCATATTAAGTGATGTACTCTCTGTTTGCATTTGATACAAGAAATTAGACTTTTTGGTGATGTTAACATTTTTTGAGGACGAAGAATGATAATTGTATTGTCATAGTCTATTATTAAAAATAAAATCTTCCATTTAAATGTAAAAATTGTTACATATGTAATTTTTATTATATTTATTGTGTAAGTGTTTATAAATTATTTCTATGTACATTAAATTATTTATGTTTTTTGTGGATTTCCTGAAAATGTATATTTGGTAATTTACTGTAGGCTTTATAAATATTTATGATTACAATTGAGAAAAGTTTGTTTAGGTGTTTTGGTCATCTTGCAAAGGTGAAATTGTTAAAGAAAATGTATGTTGCAAAATTTTGTGGCAGCTCAAAAGTCAGTTCATAATATATACATATTTTAGACAGTGAATATAATAGGGATTTTCCAAATTATTTTTGACTAACTTCCCATATCAGGTTTGCTCGGGTAGATACATAAATAAATAATGTAAATGATGGCGAAGTTTAGTTGCTGATAGAAGAGCTTTCTATTTGTATCATAATTTTTAAGATCGGTTCAGTACATTTTGAGTTTATCGTAAACAAACAATCTCTTTTTGTTTTTTATAAGTCTACAAGGTACTGAAAGAAGTCTGGCCTCGATTTTGATGAAAACTAAAACTGCGTCATTGGATTTTTGAAAAATCAATATTCCTAGCCGGGAATTGAACCCATTGATTGTGAAAAAAAATAGTTGTACCGCCGGAAATGTAGTTAGTTAGTAGGGGGCTATTTTCCGGCGATCTCCGGGAGCGATCCCGGTGAGCCGAGATATTTAACCCTGTATACGGACACTGCAGTGCAACGTATAATACGTGAATTCGATGGCGCCAGTTTATAAGTGGACTAGATGGCGCTACTAGTGTTTTAAAAGCGCTGTATAGGTGTTATATGAATTAGGATAAATTCTAAAATAATCTAAGCAGGTAGGATGCATACGATGCAATTCATGACCTGAAACGATCCTCGGAAAAGATTCTAAGCGGAATCAATATTATTGTATGTATTAATACTTGTTAGTTCGATAATCGCTAAAAGAATGTTTTTTAGTTTTTATTAACGACGAGTGTGCATATTTGTGTATGTTTGATTCAAATCAGAGCCTTCAAAGTTTGGCAAAATTACGTTCAAAGATTCCGTTACGTCTCCTATGTTTAAAATCAAAGTTTATGAAAGTATAACACAAAGAAGAGAGAATGAATGGCACACAAATCATAGACTATATAAAGTAGATGAGATGCCAAAGAACAAAAAAAACATATTTAATGTGTACTATTTCAACACAACGGTTTCGTTTTCTGGCTAGGACTCTTTATTTATCAAAAATCCAATGATGCAGTTTTCATAGATCTAAATCGCGTTCGAGACTTCTTTGAGTACTTTTCTCCATTCCTCGTGGTTTTGGATTTGGTTTACTCAGGTGTAAAAAAATGCTATTAATATTTTATTTTAATTTTTACCTTTTATATAATTATAATTAGTTGATCTCTGTTCCCTATATCTCTTCATGGCTGGCTTATGTATATCAAATTATATCGACTACCTTCGCAGAGGTATTATAAAAAAAAATGTGAATAAAATATACAGTGCACTTTTTGTTCTTTATTATCAGCATTCATATTTTTAATATAACCCACGTATATATCATTACACAAGCTTTGACTGATTTATACTTCCAACCAATGATATTATAATATAAAAAGTAGCAGATATTCCAATAGCGGTCAAAAAGTGAAGACTTGAAAGTGTCCTAATTGGACGCTTTTTGTATAGACGTCGTGTGGTTACTTTGTCTTACACGTCTTATTATTTTAATTACGCTATTGTGTTTACACCATTTGACATATTGTGTGAATATTGCTGTCACTGGTGTCACTGTCTTTGGAACACTTTTGACTGATCATTTTGTATAAGTATAAGATATCTGTTGTATAAAACACCATCGGAAATAAGGCAAACTATGCAGCGGTTCGCTTATTATTACGTGTCCATTAGGTTGGACGGGAGCAGTGGTAGCTCAGTGGTTTAAGCCCCGACTTACGTGTTGTAGGTCGCGGGTTCGAACCCAGGCAGGCGCTTTACTTTGTGTTAATTTATTTCATCGCCACTGCTCCAAAAACGGCGAAGGAAAACATCGTGAGGAAACCGTCATGTCTTAGAACCAATAAATTCGAAGACATGTGACATCCACCAACCCGCACTGGGCCATCGTGGTGGATTATGGCCCCTTCCCTCTCTCGGAGAGGAGACCTGTGCTCCTGCAGTGGGGAACATTCTAGAAAAGGCTGATTTATTATTGGGTCGGACACGCGTTTCCAACCTGTATGTAGAATATATTTAATTGTAACTAAAAATAAAAGGAGGGTACGAGTGGGTGGTATATCCCTGCCAAAGATGGCCTTTTTAACACTCAATACTAGTTTTATACAGACTCTTTTAAACTTATCCAACTTTAAACGTCAGATTAAACTGAAACTTTGCATAATCATGACAATAAAATTGTCATAACTTGGTTCTGACCAGGGCGATGATGATGAGTTATTTTAAGATTGAAAACAACGGTGCCTAGATACAAATAAGAATACGTAACGAGATTTGTATGTTTTTTTTTTAGTTTTTAAATTTCTGATTCTTAGTCATCGGCTATAATTACAATTTATGAACTACATATAACAAAAATGCGACAGTAAAATTGGGCAAAAGGAAGCCAGCTCAGTGTATGTTGGTTACATAAGTGGTTTGATGGGCGGTGATTGCAATAGAAAGCATAGCTAAATAAATATTATAGAAAAAAAAAACAATAACTACGAAATTAAATGTTTTATGTTGAATAATAGGTTTAAAAATAGCATTATAAAGGAAAAGTGTGGTTTAAAAGTGGATGCTGAATGATGGATGGATGGATGAATGGAGATGCGATCCTTAAGAAGTATGTTAGGCGTGACATTGAATGATAGGATTAAAAATACCATTATAAGGGAAAAGTGTGGCTTAAAAGTGGATGTTGTAACTAGAATTGAGAAAGGTATGCTTCGGTGGTTCAGGCATGTTGAAAGGATGAAAGAAGAGAGAATAACGAAACAAATTTATGCTGCAAAAGTGAATGGCAGTGTTGGTAGGGTACGCCCCAGGAAAACTTATATCGATCAGATTAGCGGTTTCCTATAAAAGGGCGATATAAGGAGCACCCATAACCGACGAGCATGTATGCGTAGATGTATGAATGTGTGCCAGGATCGCGCCAAATGGAAATCCGTGGTCTCTGCCTACCCCTCTGGGTTACGGGCGTAAGCGCATATTTAGCACTGCTCTGTTGGGCATCGATAATTGTTGCATTCTTTGCACCAGCGTTCTCTGCATTTATGTTTCATTTAATATTGTTTAGTTTGCCATACTCAATTGTTTTCTTGCAGCTATGTTGACGTAAGTGGCACGATGCGTCCGCTGCGGCTGCGGCGCGTAGCGGGGCTGGAGGGGCGCGCTAATGACGTCGTGTTCTGCCCCGCGGCGCGCCCCGCACGCCCGCCGCACAAACTAGGGGCGTTAGTGTTCTTTGGTGGAGATGTACAGGTGAAGAAACTAGTAGAATAAGGCGGTAACTTGTCCCAAAATATTAACACAAATGCCCATTCTTTATATATTTAATAAGTAATCATAATGTCAAATCAAGAATAGATGTCACTCCCCCCTTAAAGGCCTTGTCTTCTTAATCTTTAAAAAAGTGTATTGTAAAAGTGTATGTATTGAATCCTTATTAATCAATGTTTAAAACATTATGAACAAGTCTTATTTACGCTATTAATGTAATCACAATCTTCCTGCCCTTTTCCCACTTATGGGAGTCGTCTCAGTATGGCCTTAGTTCTTTATTACTACTGCTCTACTCCTCGGCAACAACAACATTTATTAGAATTACGTATTTCACATTATTTAGCCAAATGGGATTTAAGTTCATATTAAATTTAAAATTGCTGGGTAATTTAAAATGTAAGCTTAGGATTTTCATTCGATTTCTCACTGTTACTTACTGTTTACTCAGTTACCTTTTATTGGGATATATACTGTGTGTAGGATTATCCGGAGATAATGCAAGCGCATCGCGACTACCGGAACTATCTGAAATACAACCTGGAGAACACCGCGCGCATGCTCGGACATAAGTTTCCAACGAAACATGTTTTGGTTGTGAGACCCTCAAGGTAAGCCCTACTTTCTACATTCATACATATAAAATAAGTGTATTAGTATTGAACAAATTACCTATAGAATAAATACGATTGCAAGAAAGGCGATCTATTATGGCTTTGATTTGTCCCTACAGTATATATTTGCGAGCATCATACCTACTTATTAATGTTAAAAGCAACTAAGTTAGAGTAATCGTTAACATAAGTTTAGAAAACTTAAGAGGCAGAAAAAGTTTCCTTTTTCTGCCTCTTAAGTTTAAAAATGTCTAGACCTGATCGAAGGACCAACATTTTCAAAAAGGTTCAATTTAAAAAAAAAGCAACAGCGAGAATAAACAGTGGAGATCAATTGGGTTTTAGGGAATACAATTCATTACTCTGTATCTCCCTCAGAAGAAAAGTATCTTTGAAAATTTCCCTCCCGATATAAAAAGGTGCTTCTTCCAAAGGTGACGCCAGTATTCTGATATTATCTTTTCCACACAAATTAAAACTCCTTCGTTACCCACAGGATAGAGTACAAGAGCTTCAGTTGCTATGACAACTTCGTGCCCGGCAACAACGCGGGCGTGCCCGACCACACGCCCACGCACAGCGCCCTGCTGCACCTCGAGAGGTACTCACACTAATCCACTCACAAGCTTTGACCTCCGTAGTCCATGAAACCCATCGAAGTTTTGTAGACTACTACGGACCTTTTATTGGTTTTAAATATCCTCAATAATCAAAAATGCAGGTACAGTGTCAATCTTTAGATACAAAAGGATACACAAAAAAGAATAGATTAACGGAACCGACCGAAATTGTATGTGTAGATAGAGATATAGTATATATGTGTGTTGAAAAGGCGGCAAGTTTTGCCAAGATTACAAAATGGAACCTACCTTGTATCAATAAAGCTGGCGTTTGTTGTTTTTATAGAAAGGCATCAAGTCCTAAACCTTTGTTTAAAGTTATTTATAATGTTTGTTCAAGGTTATTACAAGGCGTGAGCAACAAACTCAAGTCCCTATCCACAGCCGAGCTCATGGAAGCGGTAGCTAGCTCACTGCCAGAGGAAATCGATATGGAGGAACTGCACGTAAGCTTGTATTTTGTCTGTGTTTGGTGATGTGGCAGGTGTTCTTAGCTAGCGCTACTAGCTTTTAAATTTAATGGAAAGCTAAAGCTATAACAGTGCACTGTCAAGAAGAGGCAGTGTCTGAGATATTTAGAAAGAGAAGGAGATGATTTGAACCGCGCCCTTTTTTATTTGTACTCAGTACGTGTGTTTAGTTGCTTAGTACCTTGAAATTTAAAAACCTAAAGATAAATGTACCGCCGACGTACGACACGTACCGCCTATAATACATTATCGTTGTATAATGATCAATCGAGCGATGTGGGTAGTTGCAGAATACGTCGGAGGGCGTGGTCGCGACTAGTGGCGCGGAGGGCGTGGCCTCCGCCGACGCCGCCCCACACGAGCCGTGAGTAGGTTTAGTTCCAATCGATGTCGTCATATTTTACTATTATATAAATACTAACACAGCCATTTGACAGAATCAATTGTAAAATGCACGTAAGTGTTAAGACACCGATGTTACACCAAACGTGCCAGTAAGTTTGAACTGCATCAGATTTCATGTTTAGGTATCAGCATGGTGATTGGTTTTTTAAGCGGTAAAAATCCTTCCGCATGTCTTTTCTTATTCTAGACTTGTGGCCTTTAAATCAAACGGCACCTGACCATCGATGGACCCAGGCATCTAAGGTGCTTAAGCACCCTCCCCCTCTAACCAATCCGTAGCAGTATAATTTGTGCAATGTATTTTGATAGACTCTTTTCGAGATATTCGTGCTGGCCTTTTTGAGAAGCGTTTGCTGTGTCGTTCTACACTTGATGCGTTAACAAAGCCAGTTCTCCTTTATTATTACATCTGTATTGCCTGAAAAATATTGTGCCCAAATTTGATTTCGTTTTTTCCATTCTTTTTTTTACTACTGAATGAAAAAGCTTCAGTCACAAGGACAAGTTAAGACCAATTAAATTAAAGTGACTCATAAGTAAGGTATACTACGTCCCATAACATTCCTTTTTGAAATCAGGGACCCACTTTGGTGGCGTGAAGACCTTAGCTTGGACCATTGCCCACTGACGCTGGTGGGTTTCAGTAAAGGCTGCGTGGTGCTCAACCAGTTCATCTACGAGTTCCACTACACCAAGACCCTCACGCCCGGAGACGAACACATGATGAGGTGAACTTAAAAAGTTATTTTGTACAGTTAGAGATTTCTCGTGAGACCGTATATTTTTTTCATAATGAGCACAAATGATTGGAGTTCAATATGACGGCCCACTGTAGATATCAGGGGACTGCTCTAAAGTGATCTTTGGCAGTACTAAAATCACATTATCACGAACTTGCTTAGGAGATTGTAGTAAAGAATTAGGTATAGGTCGGTTAACTAAAGCTGGCACCTTCATACGTTGCGCTCGGGTAGTATCTGTGAATGAACGCGCGACGCAACGTGTCGCTGCATGTGCATCATGAAAAGTTTGTTTGTCTCTCTCTCGCGCGCGGTCAAGCTTATGAGTATGAAAGAGGCAATTGTTGTTTT
Organism: Papilio glaucus; assembly: GCA_000931545.1. Taxonomy (NCBI): domain Eukaryota; kingdom Metazoa; phylum Arthropoda; class Insecta; order Lepidoptera; family Papilionidae; genus Papilio; species Papilio glaucus. The sequence continues at coordinate 162,257 of JWHW01001669.1, forward strand.
GTTTTTGGTACACTTTATAAATACTGAGTGTTTGCATTTGTTTTTATTTACGAGTCTTAGAAGAATTATATAATATAGTAAAGTATATAATATATTCACGATCTATCCAACCTTACTAAAACCAGGGTAGACTGAATATTTACAATAATTCCATTTTCAATCAAAATCACTCAATTTTGAACACACTGTATAGTGAAATTGTACTGAAGATGCCAGCTTCAGTTGTCACATCTATATTGAGGTAAATGTTTGTACAGGTTCATATCTCGCGTGGAGGCGATGTACTGGCTGGACGGCGGGCACGCGGGCGGCAAGAACACCTGGCTCACCGCGCGCAGTCTGCTCGAGACGCTCGCCAGGCTCGGTGAGAGCACATTTAAAACCACTTAATCTTAGAGATCTTCCTAAAAGCCGACTATTGGTACTTGTTAACTGCTATAGAGTTTACATCACGTATGCATAAATTACATATGTACTATACAGTATACAGTATGAACACATAGTTCTCTATAAATAAATATTTGTCATAATCGTGACAGGCTCGACCGGTGAAATACCACGACCTCATACAGAAGACAGGCGTCAAGTAGAAGTATTCTGCGTTTCGTCTGATAAATAAGGTGCCGGAGGCGTAGTGCTAGTCTTGCCCTTCCCATCCTTTTCTAATAAGGATGATAGATTCCCAATCGGGTGGAGAGGGGAGGAGGAGTACCATCCAGTGAGCGGGACTATCCATCCTATAGGAAAAGGAAATATAGCTTGCTAGCATGCTTCCGCAACTCCTTAGCTTGTTAGATTTACCTATGGGAGCTGTCACTTAATATAAAGTGAACCGCTTGCTCGTTTGCCTCCGTCGTATATATAAATGTTTGAATAACAGGTATCAATATCTACGTACATGTGAGCCCGTACCAGGTGGAGGACGAGGGCCGGCCGTGGATCGGCCGCGAGGAGCGGACCTTCACCGCTCTGCTGAGGAAACTCGGTGCAAAGGTGAGGTGTTCATCCGGCGAATAACTCGAGACGTGTTATGTTTTTAATTTCAATAAAATTATTGTTTGTAGGTAAAACGTTACCTTCACGATCAACCGGGCTCACCCCAGTCGCTCCACATGCACTTCGAGGTGCTGACGTCGTTCGCGAGCCGGACTGATCCGGGGAGCCCGCCGCCGCTCGCCGGCGCAGATACCGACTCCGATGACGACGCATAAATCAGACTCGATGTCCTTTTTTGTTCATGGTAATCATTTGACGATCACGTTGTCGGGTGAGCTCTTGACAACACGCTGTGATAAACTCTGCAACGGTTGTCCAGTAAACCTGCGTCGCAGTGTTGCCAGTAATATCTTGAAATCAATTCAGCAATATGTTTAATGAGCTTCTTAATAAACTGGGTCTGCAGCTCAGGCCCTGGTACCAATAATTATGTTGATCCGATCGCTAACAAACTTCACAGGATCACCCGCTAGGACAATCTGAACTTTTCCTGGAAATTTTATTGAAATCGGTCCAGCCGTTTCGGAGTCTATGATGAACAAACATACACACATCACCTTTTAATAATAAAAAGAAAGATGTTTACCATGAATACTAAAGTTTAGTGTTTTTAAGTTAAGGTGGAAATTAAAGTTGTGAAAAGTTTTATTTTTTATTTGTCTCTAAGAAAATGATTAATTTTATACATAAATTGACAAATAACTTGTTAGTGTTGTATTGTACTGTAAATATATTTTTTAAATATAAATTGTTTTTAATAAGGGTCTGTTTCTCAAAGTCTGAGTAAAGTACCTAAGTAATTGACAAATAATTTGTTGACACATAAAGCCCGTTAAAATAGTTTGCGTTTCACAAACGAAGTTTTGTTATTTGTGAGTTCGAGATGGCAACGTCGCATTTTGACGTTTCGAGTTACGGAACATGTGAGAGCATAAATCATTTTTTTTTTTAATTTAATCTTGCATCTTTTAATCATTATTTTGTGTTAAGTGTTGATATACTTTAAATTCATATTCTGCAAAGATTATGACAGATTTTTTTTTTAAATCTATTATTTTTATTTGAAACGAAACTTGACAAAAAACAGCGAATAATAAAGAAATAAATAATCTGTCAAACAACTATAACCACCCAACATTCTTAACTGACGAATGGTCCAATAATAATTTACTTGGCACTTTATTAATACGTTAAGCTTATTTGGAGGTTGTGAAACGCCGACGATGACTATATTCGTCAGATAAGTTGCAAGTAGCTTATTCAGGACTTTGTGAAAGAGGCCCTAAATATGATTTGATCTCAATTATTTTTAAGAATATTCGGTACGTAATAAAGTCTATTTTCGATGAACCTAAATTTGTTTTATTACTCCTTTTAATTTACTACAGAATCATATATCGACATGTCAAAGTACTAAAGTCTTAGTTGCCAAGCAGTAATGTCATAGCAATCTCATCAATCAGCTTCAATGACCCCGAAACTCCTACGCAATAATGTTACCTTACTACTAGATGTAAAAACCGCCGTTGATGCGCACTCGCACCGCCTCCGAGTTTCCACTGGAGGGCTGGCTATCATGTAATTTGTCATTGTCCAACCTCCAAACAACTTATTTGTAAAGTCGTATTGAAATGTCAAACTATTGCCATTGGCTGCAGGCTTGCTAGTTACAAACCCAATATAACGCCTTAAAAATGACTTCGATTCAATTGCGGAGTTATTATACATTTGATATATGTTTTTGCAAATACTACTAGTAAAGTATACAACTGATAGCTTAGTGAAGCGACGGCCTACATTAAAAATATGTCAAAGGGTAAAGAGCAGAAGAATGTAACGTCAGCACTTAAATTTATGGACAATACAACTTGTATGCAGTAAAAAGGTGTTACTTTTTGAATTTTAACAGTTTGAATGTTCACGATTTTATTCTCATTCCAATTAACAAGCGACGGTGGCAAACCCACTTCAGATAATTTGGTCGGACATCGGACTCGCATGGAATGCGGCGCACCCAAGAAAATGCTAGTAACTGCAGCGTGTTAGCGTGGGTTTACACTGCTCAAAACATTGTCATAAAACATGTCATCTCAATTTTTCGTGAGAATCCTTGTATCGCGACATGATTTTAAACCAGTGGAAACTCACGGTAACGTATACTATGTTCATAAGTCTCGTAATACAAGAAATAATATCATTGACTGCAGGTCACAAGTTTTATATGAAACTAAAAAGTAACTTTCGATCAGATTAGTAACATACTAAAGAAGGGCGATATAAGAAGTACCCGTAACCGATGAGAGTACCTAATGGAAATCCATAATCTCAGCTTACCCCTCTGGGTTACGGGCGTGAGCGTATGTTTTATATTTTTTACAAAGTAACTAGTTGGTTAGGATGAAATGAAACAAGATTATCATGAAAACATTTTATTGAGTAGAATTGAGTTTAACGTTTAGAATTGCACATAACTAACGAGCCAGTGGACACGACCGTCGACTATTAGTTAAACTTGAGTTATCTATTTCCAACTGTTAGTGATAATAGACAACACTGATTTTCAATTTTCTACAACATTGAATGCAAAGTAAACATTTGTTCAGAAAAAGTTTAACCTTTATGTAGTAGGTGATTCGAAATGTGAACTAGCATTGGATCAATTAGATTTGTTGCAAAAAATTTATTTCATATTCGTTGAAGTAACTACATTTTTTACTTCATTTTTTTAATAACTGCGAGAAGCAATGGAAAGTTGATTATCAAATGAACAAAATTACTTATGTAATTCATCTTGCTTAGGTCATTTATAGTATTAAAACTACATTAAAGCATTTCTTTATCAGCAACTATATCAAAGTGCCTGCAGGCCTTAATGTGGCCTCTAGACGAATTTTAAATATTCTGTGTATATCTTAGTATGGAAATAGTTTATTTTATTACATGCCATAAAAGTACTAAAATAGGTACTAGCCAGCAAGCAAATAAGCCAATCAAAATAATTCTGAATCTAGTTTTGCCCGATTGATAAAAGAGTTGATTAAATAGACATTTTAATACTTTATATTGCTTTTAATAATTAACAACTAAAGCACACAGGAGAAGAAACCAGCTTCAGCAGATAAATTATGGAAGGTACATTCTGTACAACTGTAGCCATCTTTGTCTCACAATTTTCACAAAATTATAACAATTCCGATGTTAGTATAAAAAGTGTAATGGCCGCCATGTAAGTGACGGTTGTTTGTTTACAAACTTTCCATCTTCAGTAGAACTATAGTCTATTTTAATTTTCAAAATTGATAAGGTTAAAAAATTATGTAAGAAAAATAATTAAAAAATAAGCAAATTGCTTCTTGCCACTTATTAACTAAACACTATAGAACACTAAATTTTGGTGTCGAGATCTATACGTTGCATTGTGAAATACAATATTGTATTAATTACATTGTAATAGAGTTGATTATATTTAGTATGAAAAAACTTCATGGAATGTGCTCTGAACACGTCAAAGGCATTATTAGAAGCATTCAGTAATTTCTCCTTACATAAATAATTGAAGAAAATAACAACTTTGTTCTGAGCATGTTGATATTCGACTCAATTTTAAAAATTATAACTTTACTATTAACTTATTGCGACAGCTTTACATACACATATGTACTTAGCTTTAATAAGTAATATAGCAAACCGTCATGGCTCAAATTACTAAGATATTCTTTCCTCAATTGATTTATATTGTTTAATAGTAAGACATACCCGCATCCTATTTAATATTGTATGGATAATTTCCTAAGGGCAGATTACATTAAATATTCTAGCAGTTTGAGATAACCATTCACATGTTCTGGAACCGCCCATCCTTATCTAGCATCAGTATGTTGGGGTTCTCCTTCTCAAACTCTGTTGGTTTCCTATCCCGCTGCTGGTCGGTCCACTCGCCCTCCCCCAC
>JWHW01001703.1:11697-29903 GCA_000931545.1 Papilio glaucus
ATTATAAGTACAAAACAATATGTAATATTGTTTGTACTGGTAGTTTGGTGTAAGCAAACCGAGAAAAAATATTTTTTAAACCTACAAGCGTTTTTCGGATCTGTTTTCCGTGTAAGACCATTGGCTCAATCCCGATTTCTGAAAGCTTTGTCAAATTTTCATTCAACTATGTTAATTGCCTATTAATTAGTTTTGCTAAGTATTCTAAGTGCCTATTAATTAAAAAGTTAAATGCCATGTCAAATCAATTTCAGTTTCGAAAAGGAAAAAAGTTGACGATCATTCTAGCAAATCAAATGACAATTAATCGGACATTTGACAGCTTGCTTGTTATTTTTTACGTTGATTAGCCTTCTGTCATATTTGACAAGACATACTGAGTAAGTTTAAAATTCGTGATCGTCGGTCATAGTTTTAAGACAGGTATATCTTACAGGAAAGGACATAATCTTTAGCATTAAGCTATCACTCTGCTGAATTTGTTTGCATAAAAACGCTACCCGCTAGTTACTTGCAACGCGAACAAATAGCTTCCGCTGCCAGACAAACAAATGGTGTACTTTTGTGAAAGAAAAAGTACAGGGTACTATGTCGCAGTAACACGATCTCTGATTTCAGTCAGGAGTCACTCGAATGAAAGCAAACCCTCTTTTGACAAAGTAGAGACTTTTTATTACTCCCGGAATAATACATTTGTAAATATTTACAATCGTCAACTATGGTTTTTTTTACTTTCAAAATAAAATAAACTTGGTTTCTAAAAGGTTTTATCATGACATGACTTGACAAGTTAGTTGAATTGAAAGTTGACATACACTTTCAGGAACCGGTACGTGCGTTTTGTAAACTTTTTTGGCAACCCAGGCAGAGATAAAAGACTTCTATTAGTCACGGTCCTGGCACACCTATCTGCCTTATTCTACATCCATACATATCAGTTACAGGCACTCTAAATATATATTTCTCTTAAAACCTTTTCCACCAATACTAACTTGCATTCATGATATACCCAAATTTCTAATTAGTAAAAATGTTGAAGCCTCTTTTATCGTTTTTATAGAATTTATCTATTTTTAAAGCTACTAAAATGATGTCATTATGTGATATTTACGTTATTGGTCACATCTCTAAAGGTCAACGTGAATTAACAATTTAGAGAAATGTCAATGTCAAAGGTCCGAAAGATTGTCTAAAATATATAAAACGTGTTTCTATAATTTATTTTGCCAACGCCATTTGTATAATAAGTAATTTTACTTATTTTTCAAACAGCTAGACATATTTTGTTAGGCAGCTGAATTATAATGAATTGACCTGGGTTACAGGTGACAAAGAGAATTTTGGAGATGAATGGATTGCGTAAAAGGTGATTTGATCAAGATGGGAGTGACAACTGAAATGACGGATGATAGAGCGATGTGGAAGTCGAAAACTTGGTATGCCGACCCCACATAAAGCGGGAAAAGGGCAGGAAGATGATGATGACCTGGGTCACAGGTGGTTCTGTGAAGTTCATTAACGATCAGGACAACATAATTAATCAGTCGTATGAAGCAGGGGAGGGTCGCTCATAATAAACTAGGTTCTTTATATGAAGCACCCACCAATAGCAGTTTCAAATCAAAAGCTTCATATTTAATGATTGTATAAACCGTAGACTCTCAATAAATTCAACTGAAAAGAGCACTAACGAGTCGTCAAGTGTCGGCTGAGGGCGACGCAAAGCGAGTGCTCGAGTATGCCGATGTAGGACGCGCACTACAGCGGGCGTCAAATGAACGGTAATGACGTAACGAAATTACGTCGATTTAAAGTTTTTTTTTTAATTTACTAAGTATTACGATCAGGACGTTCACCTGTGGTTAAATGAAACGTAAACTTGCTACCTACCCCACTGCAGAGAATGGGGTAAAAAACATGTTTTTATAGAAGAGAAGAGAGAAGAGAAGGGAGAAGAGAAGGTGGCAAACGAACGAACGGTTCACTTGATATAAAATAACCGCTGCTCTTAGGCATCTGCAATAAGCTAATGAGTTGCAGCTGGACGAATGATATGGTAAACAGAAAAACATATTTCCTTTTCCTATCCACCCCCTTTCCTTTCCCCATACCGTCCTTATATATTAGAAAAGGCTGGGTAGGGGAAGATACTAGAATTAGGCCACCGGTACCTCACTCATCAGGTGAACTTGGACACTTCTACTTCTCGTCTGTTTTCTGTGAGGTCGTGGTATTTCACCGGTCGAGCGTCGGCATATTCGTGCAACAGATGTTGTTGTTGCGGGCTCTCCCACTGTTATCTTAACTATAGATTCGCCCAGGCTTCTCACGTTCCTACCAACATATTACGTCTTCTTCAATAATCATTGACGTATCATTGTGATCATTGATTAATCATCAGAGAACAAGAAAGACTTTTGTTTTAGTAGAACTAGTAACATATTCTTTCGTTAAATAATTGAAAAATTGAGAGTGTTTATTTGTGCGTATAAATGTATGATACAATGGTTCAAATAGAAAGTACAATGAACAATTTCGTCTGTGAGAGTCAACACTTCAAGGAGAAAATTTATCGGTTCTTGTATTTTGTGTGATACGTAAATGAAAGTCGTTTAACAAGCTTTTATTAAAGCTATGCTTTGAATTTCTCCGATAAATTGGAAGGGAAACGAGATAATCTGAAAATGAACAACAAAATTGGATCATTACTATGAATGAACCAGTGTCAAAAAACCTGTACAACTAACAAAAACAAAGGTCAAAAGTCGATCGACATAATCGATTGCCTAGGGGCATTTTTTTTTAAATTTTATAGATAATTTCTTCGAGATATGATTCGTGGCAGTCTTTTGCTCATTCGGAAATAATGTCACTTTAATACTGTTTAGTACAACTAGTAAATATTGTCTTACAACATGTACTTTTGTTCGTAGCACCTTGAGAAGGTCTTCGATTATCGGATGGGCTTGGATGCAGGAGATAGTTAGTAAATAAATTCCTATTAACCTATTTGGATATAGAAGCTTTTACCCAGATAGCCGTTTCAGAATCAATAGGGAACATATATACAGACGTACACCGCCTTTTATATACGTAAAAAACAAAAAAAAATGTATCCCAGAGGAACTGTACACTTTTTTGGGATAAAAAGTAGCCTATGTGCTATTCTTGACTATAATCTATCTCTGAGCCAAATTTTATCCAGATCCATTCAGCTGTTTTTGCGTGAAAGAGTAACAAACATCAATACATACAAACTTTCGTATTTATAATATTAAGTATAGATTTTGCTTCGTTAATAAAACATTTATGAAGTTACATGGTAAAAAATAAATAAGAAGTGCATTTAAGATATACAGTGAGCAGCGGCGAAGCAGGAAGACTCTATTTTTTCCTACCCGATTAGACTAATATAAAAAACTAATAAAGGTATTTATGTCAATTGTATAATTACATGAAAGCGATGGGACGTGTATGCTCTCTGCTACTTTGGACTTTGGATAACAAGGGTGAGTATTTTTGTCTATTTTCTTAATCACAAACTAAAAAAATAAAACAATATTATCGATTTTCTTTCATCATAAGAAACACAGTAGAGCTTGTGTTTGTGAAAAGGCACAATGTACCTTATCTCATATCTTCACCTACGTTCCTGAAGTCGCTTGGAGCCACGCTTGCGCTCTAAGAATGCAATAACTCAAGTACTGCATTAAACCGAGTAACCCGCTGGCGTAAATCATGAGCGGAGCGTGTACAAGCAGGGAAAATTATTAGCGAATGAAAACATGCATTTATGACTTCACGAGTCGTATATATCGAGTTTCATGATAATAAATTATAAACAATGTATACATAACAACACAACTCGTTAAATAAGCAGATAGGCAGAACGTTAGAAGAAACAATTATAATGTTTGTTCTATTCCAAGACTTTTCTTCCTTATGAGCTGCGCTACTTAGACTGCTCGAACGCCTTAATTTCCATATTACTCACTAACAAGTATGGTCTTACCGAATAAGCTCAATAATATACTTAGTCTATTACTAAATAATGTTGTGCAAAGTTTTAAGATATTGGGAACAACTAACTTAACTGTAAAGTTATTTTGATTTTCCCCCGTCAGTTTGTAACATGTACCATACCCTAAGTATTATGTTGGTCGTCGGATGTTGTTCTGTGCGCTGCGGATGCCGCGGGCCATTAAACTCGCGTTTGTGACTCGTTCGCATGGCCAGAGCTGATACTTTAGAAACCCTTTATCGTCTTGTAAAAGAGTTTCAGTCTTAAATAAGAGATTTTATTTTCGTAGGAGAATAAATGAAGTTGCTGACTTCAATAATATATCTTTAAGATTTACGGCAGAAATTTATGACGATAAAAAAGTAATTAAACAGCGAAAAAAGTGAATACATAAAAATCCATTGTTTTATGAATAATGAATAAATAACATTTTTAGTCGAAATTATGAAGCAAGTCATTTTTGACCACCATCATGATTTATCCTAGAGATTTATATCCATACAACCTACTAAACTCAACTAATGGTTTAAAACGCTAGTGTGTAAAAGCATCATAGCTTATATCTCTCGCAAGTTTCGCGGCCCGAGCCGGAAGCTTGCAACCCCGATCAATGCATTACGACTGCGCAGTGTGCAGGTCGCCGCTCCCGTGACGTCACAGGCGCTGTGCTCTGTACCCAGTATATAACCTATACCTAGATATTTGACGTTTCGAGGACTTATTGTCTGGTGTGTGCACAAGCTATAAGCGCAAGGACAATGGAGCCTGACTTATCGGTTTATACGCGAGCATTTTCCCGGACGCAATTCCTTTTATATTGGTCTCCTTAAGAAGAAAACAAAGCAGAGGTTATATAACTTTGTGTTAAGCTGATAAGACCTGTACTCTAACGCAATCAGAGTTAAGGGACCTCATTACTCTCCTGTTATGCAAAGAAGAAAGAAGAACAGTTAATACTCGATATCATCCCACATCTAATTTTGGAGTTTGATTTGTTGTTGAATTTGTTGATAATTTAATATATTCTTATATTGTATTTAAATATAATGAAGGTAGAGAGAAAGGGCGTCACGATACGACTACGTAACTCATCCCAGTAGTGTTGGAAACACTGTCATCCGCCTCATATATTTTATAAAAAAAAAGTTTTTATAAAGTATATTATGTAAAAAAAAAACTTGTTACTATAGTTATATGTGGGAGAAAAATAAAGAAATTTATTATTATTATATACTTTATTGGTAGCAGCATATTTCTCAATCTTCGCGCGGTTCCTTGCGGTTTTTCAAATAAAAATATTGCGACTGTACCTAGTTAGTAATCTCTTCAGTGCCCGACTGTACCTGTCCTTACGTTACAAGTGCTGCTGAAAAAGAGCGCTGAAGAACTTGTTTCATTTAACTTTTTATCTTTTCTAGGTAATATCATGATTTACTTTTTTGTTAGATTTTAATAAAACTGGGGCTAATGGTAATGAATGTTTTTATTGCCTTTGCGTTACTTCAAAGGATATTTTAAAATCAATTTACAAAATAGGAATTAATTTGAAAATTAATTTCAATGATGCAATTAAAATAATCAAATTAATTAACTATAAATTTGTAAAATTAATTTTGCTTTTACTTTATATTCAAGTACTTAAGCGGTCGAGCGTCGTAAAATTAGATAAATTAATAGAAGGCGCTTCGAGCGAAAGATAACCTAACCTAACCTAACCTACACTTGCAATTTGACTGATTATTGATGTGCCCTTCCAATCCCCTCTTAATTCTCTTGTCCTGATCAACTCGTTCGTACAAAAAGGTTGCACCATGAATCCATATTTCCCGTTATTTTTACGGATTTTAATAACTACTTGTTCTTTTGCTCTCATTTTCCAACACATTGTGTGCTTTACGACCGGTGGATCTATCATTACAATAGCCTTGAAAAAACCTAATATTTTTTTATTGGATTTGAAAAGCACCGCCTGGTACTACAGGGCTACGCGGCTCATTTCCATACGTGTTGTGTTTGATAGCTACAATCTGTGGCTCGTAGAAATCTATCCATTCACGCGGCTCACGGGTTACCGGTGAGCCACATGGACTGTAGGCAAATACTTGATTTGTCATATGGTGTTCAAATAAATTGAAAAATAAGGACGTAGTGACTACGACACACTGCAAGTTCATCAGGCGAGCAATCCGAATGGAAGCGAAACGGAAATCCATTCCAGATCGAACTGTATCCGGGCCGAGAGTGATTGAGTGCGTGACTGTACGGGTAGATACGGGACGACATCCGCTGTGCGGGATAATTTAGTTTGTAGAAGACTAGCTTGTGCTTCTGGCTTTGTTTATGTAGAATAATTACTTCGTTCGTAGTTTTCATTAAAATCTTTCTATTTATCTAGATTATCTTGTTTATCTGTCCATACAGCTAGATATAGTTATAGCCTGCAACAACTACACCTGTTGCACGAATGGGCCGACTGGACCGGTGAGATACAGAAAACAGGCGTGACGTAGAAGTATTCTGCATATCGCCTGATGAGTGAGGTGCCGTAGGAATTCTGGTCTTTTCCCTTCCCATACCTTTCAAATAAGGAAAGGGTGGGAGGAGGAAAAAGATTTTACGGGGGAAAGGATAGATAGAAAAAGAAAATATTATTTTTCTATTTTATCTTTTCTCTATCCATTAAGGGTAGGCAACACTGCAACTCATTAGCTTATTGCAGATGCTTATGGGTAGCGATCACAATATGGTGAACCGGTTGGCCGTTTCCCAACTTCTGGTATAACAAAAGACTATCTGCAGCAGGATCATAGAGCCTTACCTTCTGTTGTCGAGGTAGTTGTCGTACACGTCGGCCATGCTCTTGTCGTCATGCATATCGTAGAGGTCGCTGTAGATAGCGGACTCGAGGCGCGAGGGATCCAAGTGGTAGTTTGGATTCTCGTAAGAGAGTAGACCATTCTCTGTAACAAAAGAAATTTCATTTTAAAGTGTGATGCGACTAGAGAGTGAGATACTTTATGTCTGTCCACCTTTTCAGCAGTAGTTGGGAGAATAAACGTCTCGAATAGAGACGGAACAGAAGTACTCCAAGTACTTCTGAGGTTATGTGCCTAGAAAATCAATCTTTACATTTTCGTCTCTATTCGGGTATGGATAGGAATAGGAACTATTCTTTTTTCTGTTAATCCATTGTTCTATCCATAGCAGGTAAACAACATCTGCAACTCATAAGCGTGTTACAAATTCTTATGAGTAGCGGTCACTTAATATCGGGTGAACTGCTTGCTTGTTTGACACCTTCTTCCATTACAAAGTTATCACGTGTTTCAACACGTGTAAAGAACGTTATTAAAATATGTTAAAAAACGTCGCCAGCCGTCGGGTCGGAAGTTATGTTATCCGCCAGACATCAGCACTTGGCTGGCTTCTAAGCCGACTCGGAAGCCATAGCAAACCCTCATCTGCTATATTACGTGCCGGCAAATATCCCCCATGTCTCTGAATACGTGCCTCATAAAACTTGATAACATCGACCGTATAAATTACTATTACGAGTTTCGGTTTGTTAGTCGCAATACAAAACAGTTTGTAACCTTGTTTGTAAAACATACGGACATGCACTCAAATTCAAACGCGATATACGCTTATATGTTGCAGATTTGTTGCCTACCAAACCAGTGGTAGAGCCCGAAACAACATCTGTTTCCACGAATGAGCCGGCAGGCGTGAAGTAGACGTATTCTACGTTGTATCGGATGAGTTTGGTGCTGGAGGCCTATCTAGTCCTCCTTCTCTTTCTATCCTCTTTCAATAAGGTTGGGATGAGAAGGGGAAAAGGATTAGACGTGGGAGGAAATGGATATGAAATGTCCTGTTTCCTGTTTATCCTCTGTAAATTGAAGGCTGTAAATTGACTCATTAGGTTGGTGCAGATGCTTATGGGCATCGGTCACCTAATATGGTGAACTGCTTGCTCGTTTGCCACCTTGTTCCATAAAAATGAACAGAGGAGAGGATAGACAGGAAAAAAGGATATTGCCTTTTCCTATCAATCCCCTCCCCGTTCAATCCTCTTCTCCTTATGAAGGATCCTAATGGATGGGAAGGGGAAGAGGACTGAAATAGGTCACGGGCAAACTGAAAATATCTGATGTCCTTCATCACCAGTGTGTTATTACTTATTTAGATAGGTATGAAATCTAACCATGGTCAGTGTTGCCGTGGGTTTACAAACTTTAACACATTAAATTACTCTGTTCCTGGTTTACACTCTCTGCAGTAAATATCTTGTAACAATGTTGTAACATTACTGTATTCGCTGGTTATAAACGTACGGACTTAAGGTCGTTAGAGACTCGGGTTACAGAGAATACGGCTGGATTGTGTAGACTGCAAGCTTTATGTATTTTATAACCCTCCACACGAGCTTACAATGTTTATTGTACCTCTTAAAATGTTAGTGTTATACCGGGTTACTAATGTATTTTGGACTGAACAATGCTGTTTATACAAATTCTGATGTTTGGAAATTATACTATCATACACTAACAAACACCTTCGACTTTCCGTGTAGTTCAAAAACTTTAATTGCCGTATGTAACTTATCGATCATCGAAGGGTAACTGACTTAAGCACCGCACCGAGTATATTTCAAACGCAAGTTTTGAACCATTTGTACAACTATGTGTGAAAGACAGACAGACAGACAGTCTAAATATCATTGTAACCTAACCTAACCAATATTATATATGCGAATGTAAGTTTGTTAGTTTGTTACATTTTAACTCCTTAACGACTCCATCGATCGTCCTCAAATTTTGCATACACATAGTTAGGGTTATGGAAATTGACATGAGGAAATATCCCATAAGTAAAATTATTTCCGAAGTACATAAAACCTTCATTAACAATATCGGTTGCCATGGTAATATTACATGTTTTGACAATAAAGTTATTAGACACGTAATCATCTTTCAAAACCCAGCGTGAAAATTGCCAATTGCGTCCGAAGCCGTGGGCAACAACTAGTAGTTTTATATTCTAAAATATACTTTATATCAATGTGCTGTTAAAAGTAATGCGTTCGTTTTTAAAAGGCCATAAAAGCTGGTAAGCCGGGTGGAGAACACGGACGAGGCAAACTTGTCGCGCAATCTCTTAACGTCCGCACGCTAACAACCCTAGTCCCCTAACGGTTATATCCGCGGCGTTACGACAATGTTACTTGTACGGACGATGGGCGTAGGGCTGTCAATAAACTAAATATGTGTTTATTAATTTTTAACATAACGCCTGTATTTTACTTAGTGTCACTCCATGATAAGGCTTTTGAGTCTTTAATACAATAAAGTTTTGTTTAAAGTTTACATTTAAATAAATGTGTTTAATCTTTACCGTGTAAAGATTTTTTTGGGGTCCCTACACATATAGTAAAACGGGACCCTATCACCAGGCCGTGAACCGTGATAGTTAGACAGTTGAAATCTTGACAGATGATGTATTTCTGTTGCCGCTATAACAAATACTAAAAAAAAAAACAGAATAAATAAATATTTAACAGAGCTCCCATAAAACAAACGTGATTTTTATAGATACGGAACCCTTCGTGCGCGAGTCCTATTCGCACATGGCCGGTTTTTTAATGTTTATATAATTCAGGGTACATCCTAAAACTGCTTACTTAACAAAAAGGTTTTTATTAAGTTTAAACATTGTTGACAATTTCATGCCATGGAACAAAATTTAACTGGTGAAGAAACAAAGGACACGCGTATCACTTAATACAGAGTAATAACGCTGTAAGAAGCAATAACAGAAAAAGGTACCGATTGGATTACCACTTTTACCGACCGTTGTCACGTAAGACATAAGATCCTATCATAGTAGATCTGGTACATTTTTTATAGAAGAAGATGTCGAACGAGAAAGCGGTTCACCTAATATTATGTAACTGGTACCCATAGGCATCTGCAACAAGCAAATGAGTTGCAGATGTGTGACCTTTGAATGGACAGCGGAGGGACAGAGGAGGAGGAGGGTAAACAGAAAAGGGATGTCTCCTTTTTCTATCCAATCCCCCTCTCCGTCATATCCTCTCGCCCGTCCCATCTTAATCTTATTAGAAAAGAAGGGGAAGAGGACAAGAATCAGGCCTCCAGCACCTCACTCATCAGACGTAATACAGAAATACTTCTACTTGACGCCTGTCCACTGTGAGGTCGTGGTATTTAACCCGTCGAGCTGGTCGATTTGTGTAACAGATGTTGATGTTGCGGGATCTACCACTGTTAAAGTCTTTGGTCCTTTGCCTATTATATTAAAAACAACTTCATTGAGGGAGGGTTCGAGGAGTCCAGTAGGTTAATGATATTCCTAAGCCCAACATGCAATATGTTATATGGGTAGAAATATAATTTATGGGTACGCATCTAGAGGAAACATATTGGGACACCTTTTACGACGCGACGATCTTATAAACACAATAAGAGAAATAGAAGGGTAGGAAAATAAAATAAAGAAGTCAAGATGAAGGTCCAACGCAAACAGGGTCCAATCTTTCAGATTGCTTTACAACAGTTATTGACAATTATAGTCATGTACACACATACATGTATGACCTTAATATGTTAATAATTAAAATACCATCGTCATTCGAGTAATGTTAGGGCTTCACACCAACTCGACGATAGACGATGCGGTCTATTATTTGATAGATAGATAGACGATGCGGTCTATTATTTGACCTTGCTTCACGCTGGCTGGAGATATTTTTGTTTTAATAAAATTTAAGAGAAAAAAAAAACCGTTGTCACTGCGTATCTGTGTGCGAAACGAAAAAAAAACGACGAAATTAGTTTCGGTCCAATGAGAGTCAAGGATTTTACAACTGCTTCAGTGAACACACGAAAAATAAATGTTAGCAAATATTGTTTACACTCAAAATTTCGAAACCAAATATGGCTATTAATAAATATTAGTTTAAAGGTAGTGTCGTATGAAATTTAATATTATTATTTTAGTATCTTTATATAGTCCTACAAATAAATATTATTTTTTAAAAATCCCGCACATTCATGATCTTGGGGCAACGCCGATATGATAAATATTCGCGGCAAAAATCGAGCTAAAGCTTTTTTTATTGTTGAATTTGTATGGAACACTGTACCTGGAAGTATGTATAAATCTATGATTTAAATATTTATTCGTGTTTTACAGTGTGTATTATTACCACAGAGTATATAATTAGTAGCGTGTACTATACAGTTAAAATAATGCTCGATTACCATAAATGCTCATCTAAAAACAAATGATTTAATAAAGATAATTTCTTCCCTATTAACTAACACTAGGCTAATGCGCAGTAATATATTGAAAGATATTGTGTTTTGAACCAGCTTATGTATATATATATATTGCAAAAATCAACTAAAACGGTACATACACGATGTCAATACGTCGTGTTTCGTTTAACGTCACAATGTAGTATTAGGCGACCTTTGCCTTTGCCTATATTCATGCAATTCATGTTGGCACTACTTTTTTAAATCTAAATAACAGAAAGTTGACATGCAAAACGAACTAGCGTTTATAACGCATGGCATTGAAAGCTAGACATGTATGGAATGCGTTCATATTGACCGTGCATTGTGAACCTGAAAATGATTGCATGTTATGGGTTGTACTGTAATGTAAACGTACATTTCTTTGGATTAAAATATGTATAATTAGATTATTAAACATAAACATTAAAATTTTTGCATAACAATAATAAGGCAACGTTCACACTAAGCGGGTTGTCTGCCCACAGTCGGCTCAGTTCCGTGTAAAATCAAACAGGAATAATCGTTCACAGCTAGCAATACCTTCACACTGAACGCATACGCTGAGCGGCCGTTCACATAAAACACGTACGTCCTATACAATACGAATCAATTTTGAATAAATAAGCCCGGCGATACTGAGATCAAATACGCTATAACGTTCAGCTACGTAGCCGAACAGGGTCTGCGGTGCGTAGTGACGCAGTATGAATATCGGCCGCTCAGTCAGTTACTATCCGTAGCATAAATATGAATTGAAAAACCATAAACGCTCGCTCACAGTGGCTTAAAATACGTTTGGTTTGAACGCGCCCTAATAACACCACCATCTACCTACTACCGTTTATCTGGATGTCATCAATTTGGTCGTTACAAGTTCGTATAAGACCCAAACCACTGTCATTCGATTTGACAACATTGTAATTCCTTTTTCAACGTGCCCGAAGTAAAAAAGTACCTAAAGACTTAATGTTTCGTTTTAAGGAGTATAAACAAGCATCGTTGCAGATTTATTTGAAATTTTATGTTAAATACGGAAGTTAGTATTTGTTTTTGTAACGTTATTAGCATTTTAATTGTATTGTACGTGAAAAATAACCACTGTGATACACAAATATATAAAATAATCACAATAACTTGTATATTAATTTGTTGTTCACCATAAAATTAAAATGATTTTTTTGATTATTATCTTTACTTCAATATAATAAAACTGAAGAGTTTGTTTGTTTGAACGTGCGAATTGTGCGTGCATTATCACTACGGGCTTTAGGGTCCGAGCAAACATCATCGGGAGTCGTAGCAAGTACTGCCGGAGATCAAATCCCAACATATATAAATCGCGATGGAACCAAAGCCACCAAGCTACCTCACATCGTTATTTCGCATAACGAGCTATAAAAATAATTGAACCCGAACACGACAATTATGCAAATAACCTTTAAAAGTTGTACGGTGCGGGACTGGCCCCAACATCGCCCCGAGCTCACTAATCTCCTGAATGTCCCAAGTTAAGTCATTGCTAGCGTTAAATGCCAGTCAGGAAATAACTTGTGGCCGCTTAAATACGTGCTATGTGTAAGAGGTTGTGAAATAACATCATAGGTTCCCAACCTTTTATAGACTACCGTTAAAAGAAAAAATAAAAAAAACACATTTTCTTTATATAATTATACCAATTTTATATTTGTCTACTATTAATAATCACAGATTAAAAATTAATTCTTTCCATCCCTGTATAATCGTGCTCCTTCGACATGGCAGAGGGCCTTTGGACCAGCTACGACGAAAAGCTCCAGTGCCCACTAGGGCGCGGTACCTTCTTCCTTCCTTCGGTGCCTTCGTTGGGAACCTATTATGTACATGAAAGTCCTCTATGTCTGTCTACCCTGTTAGCGTCGAATTTGGTATATGTTAAACTACATTTTATTATATATATTTATATTAGATTGTACCTTTAAATATGTATGCATAAAGTGTCTTTACGTACATACTAAGTTTAAATGGATTCTTTGAGGCAATTCTTAAGCGATGTAGTTTGGGAAAACTTAATAAGGGGCTTATATCTGTACACTACACTTGTTCGTAGGGCTGCACCGCACTGTGACGGTGCTGAAAACAGTTTAAAAAATGAATAATATGTAATTTAACAATATAATAAAATTAAAAGAGTTCACGCCCCTAACTTGGATATACACAGAATTGTGGGCATATTCTACGGTTACGCGCTTCCTACAAATCCACTCTGTAACCGTCAGATTGTGAACTTTATTCATTTATAATCTTACTAGCTATATTATAAACTGACGGTAATCGGAATCATTGACAAAAAACGTCTGTAGTCTGAACTGCTTGCTCCTGCGTCTTCTGTACTGTAAAGTGACCAAACTTGATTGTGTGTTTGTTCCGGAAACTCAAAGAATACAGAAGTGATTTTAAAAATACTAGTATTTATATATCATAGGCTATATTATCTTTTCTAACTGAGCGAAGCCGGGGCAAATTACTAGTTCACGTGACTAAAAAAAACTAGCGTCTTAGTAATCTTAAACTGGTTCGATTTATTTAAAAAGGTAGAGTAAAAGGTAAATAGAGATAGGTGGTACAGAGAAGTAGTGGTAGTAGGTTAGTTTCTTTTTAAAAGTCTTCTGTGACAACCCTGGCAGCGCGGCTGGCTCTTTCGGCTGGTGGAGAGATATTGGTAGAGAAGAAGTTAAGATGATTAAAGTGAAAACCTCAATAGCCGCATTAGATATTTGGTAGGTGAAAATTTTATAGGTTTGCGTGAACAACATATTCAAAGTGCGTCAGGAACACGCGTAGGCAACATGCTTATTTGAATTTGGAAAAGTTTCGACGAACTTTCTTAACTTTTTTTATTGTATTGAATTAGATTGTAAACATGCCAGGGTTTATTTTTTAATTATTTACGTATTTATTACTTATTTTTGAATTATATCGTCGGGCCTTCCCATCTGTTTTGAGTTTCTCGGCCTTTATGACTGTTTTTTAATAAGAGCGAGTGTGGCAACCCTACCGACGGCTGGCACTATTGATTTTCTCGCGACCTTCCGTCGAGTCCGACCCGACTCGCCAGTCGCGGCACGTACGTAACTAGAAACGCCTCCCGGCTTCGCTCGTGGCTTGTTTCTCCATCTATCATCATTACTATGTTATTATGTTGCCATAAAAGTGCCATAAAATACAATAGATTATAAAATTCAGCATACGAACTAAATCGATCTCTGAATCGTAAATTTGCTTTAAATAGATTCGGTTGGCAAGTAATAGTTCGGTCTCTTTTTGCACGCTGAACCATCTTTTGCATTCTTCTGTATGTCGTTAACCGAAGCCAAGTGCAAAAGATTGAAGCTTTTAAAATGTGGATTTGCAGAAGAATGTTAAGGTTATGCTGCAGACAAGATACGCATTGAAGTAATATTGCAAATAATGGGGAAAGAAGTGAAATTTCTAAAAAAAACATTAAAAAAAAGAAAATTAGATCACCTCGGCCATGTAATGCGAATAGTCCGAAATACTAATTCTTACAGTTTGCGTGCCTAAGTTTTCACTACAAAAAAACCGTGCTAAGCCGGAGCGAGCCAGTAAACGATATAAACTTATCTATATAACTATATAAGTTGAGATCAAGTCTTAAGTTACGTTATACGGAATACGATCTTACCTCAATTAAGAGTTCATAGGCGCTATCAAAACGTGTAGAGACTTAATTATATCGGTATAACACAAATGACATACAAATAGTTGAAACCATGTCGAAAGTGCATGCGTTTGTTTCTCGATGTACCGCTGCCTGCATTCAGATTCCACTTGCATTATTAAACGGTATATTACTCAGTAACTTCTTATTTAACTTAACGTTACAAGTGGTTTTGTAACATGCTGACAGCTTCAGTGTTTCCGTCAATTTGTTACATATTAACACTGTATAAGGTGATGCCAATAGTTCATTGTAACATCATTAATATGTTTATGTTGTAAGCTGGTAGTTTGTGATATAGACAGTCATTATTTGTAATTGTTAGAAATGAATCACGGACGGTATTTTCGATCATTAGTCCATTTTACGTTGTCATTGTTCTTAATAAGCGTGTTATTGTTGTCGTAAGTAACTTTTGTTGTCATTAAAAAGTATTTCTATGTTTGTATCGATAAACATATACGCAAAACGCCCGTTTACTACATACAAATTTTTATATACCCCCATTAAACCTTTAAAGGATGAATTTTCAAAAATCTCGAATTAAAAAAAGAAGGAAAAATATTTATAAAGACATCCTATATAAGCTTAGTAAAAAATAAAGTTACTTGAGTACTTACTTTCTCGTTTGTGAAGTCCCATGTTGCGATCCGGACGGACTATAGAGACGGGCGCATAGTGTTGTGCCGCGAAATCACTTTCTATCACATTTCACTTAGCACATCACTAATATTTATCGCACTTAGAAACTTAGAGTGCACTTAAGACGTTGAAATGTTCACTTGTCTATGTTATTTGCTTTAAGTGAAAAATATTCTTATACATTTGTCATTAAAATAAAATAAACTGAACAATATAAAACAAATTGCATGCGTAATTTTAGTATTTTTTTAAATATAATTTAAACGCAGTAAATACGGGACTTTAATTCTAGAAAAACTTGAATAACTTTTGAACTGCTTATTGGGTCAGGATAAACTTTATGAGGAACCAAACTGAAAATAAAAACTAAATATGCAAAAATAATTTTCAAAATCAATTCATAAATGTCGAAGTTGTAAGGTAAAAAACATAAAAAAATATAAGGGAATTAGAAAGTCATGTTTTTTTTTTTTTAAATTGAACACACGAAAAAGAAATGTACAATTTATATGACCCTTATTATATATGACATTGCTTTTTCATTTAATTTAGTACCGAAATCTTTCCTGAATCCTTTAAAAAATATTCTGTAGATAAGAGTTCAGCATATACTATGTATATTAGTTAAAACTAATTATGAAAATGAGCTCAGTGTACACTCAACATTATAGAGCGAGCGTACAGGCTGTGCGACATTTCAACGTAATTAAAAAGATATGTAATGAAAGAATTTCCGAGAGTCTTGTATCACATTCGTTCAAACATTGGATTAATTAATAACTCATACATACAGTTACACCACGACTATGAATACGACAGTATCACAACTATTAAATTAAAGGACTTTAATGTAATAGTAGTAATAATTATAGATTTAATAATTTAAAAAGTTGCCATAAATAATACAAAATATGTTTTTGATATTACTTTTATGAACTAATCCCTACTAATATTATAAATGCGAAAGTAACTCTGTCTGTCTGTTACGCTTTCATACCCTTACCAAATAAACCGATTTAAATGAAATTTGGTACAGAGATAGTCTAGAGCCCAAAGGAAAAGAGAAAGGACATAGGCACGTTTTTGATGTGAAAAAAGGGTTGATATAAGGGATGAAAGTTTGTGGAACTTTTGAAGCTAGAAGTTTGAAACTAATTTTTTAGGTTTTTGATTACATATAAATAAATATGCCAATTTTTGTAAGAAGTTTACCCTTAAGGGAATAAATAAAAATAAGAGATGAAAGTTTGTATGGAAATATGTAAGTTTTATGTGAATGTTTCATAAATTTGCGACGAGAGACAAAATATTAGAGAAATACAGAAGAATTAAGGTAGTTAGTGACATTCACGGAGTCATATTAGAATGTAAAACTGAAACACAGTGCAGAACACTGTGCCGCCGCGTGGTTAGCTTATTTTAATGTATGTATGGCTTTTATTAGCAAAATAATTAACCTAAGATATCAAAAATGCTGCCCAAAGTCACTATTCCACGCGAAGCCGAGTTAGTTAAAACTTCGTAATCTTTACAGACCGTGATATATCTTTTATCTTTTTTATAGTAGAAGGTGGTAAATGAACAAGCGGTTCACCAACAACCTAATGAGTTGCAGATGCGTTGCCCGCCTTTAACGGATAGAGAAGGAAATAAAAAGTATAGTTCCTTTTCCATCTCCTCCTCCGCCAATCTCTAAATTTACCTTTTTAATATTATTAAAAAGTAGTTTGACAAAAGTAGATTTTAAACTCATCACTGTGTACGAATATTTCCTTAAATGAAAAATCAATTTCATTTAAGATTTTCGCCAGATCGTTGACTGTACATTACGTTGAACATAAAATATATTCGATGCACGTTGTTGTTTTTAATTAACCATTTAATGACTCGTTACCTTGGACATGACGTAACGAGCGTTTCCGTTAGCTGAACACGTAACTCCTGTTAGTTATTGAACATTGTACGGACATTATCATGCAAAAGGGATGTAATAAAATCAACTAAATCTTTATCTTTTATTATGTAAGGTTAGTACTTAATTTTTAATTAAAATTGCATCAAAATTAGGACAAGACATTGTAATCTAGCAATTTTAGCGGTAGAGCCTGCAACAACATCTGTTGTACGTATGGGCCGGCTCGTACGGTGAAATACCCCGACCTCACAGAAGACAGGCGTGAAGTAGTACCGTTTCGTCTGATGAGTGAGGTGTGGCCTAATCCTAGTACTTTTCCTCTTCCTATTGTTTTCTTATAAGGAAAGGATCGCACCCAGTGCCTTTATGATTGTTTTGTTTGCCACCTTCTTCTATCTATAAAAAAATAAACTGAAAACGTGTTTTTTAATAAGAGTATTTTATATATGTATGTCAATGTCAGATTCTGAAACTGAAACTGAAGACAAATATTACTAACATTAAAGTGAGTAGATTTGTTTTACATTATAATATTTATCATAAATCTATTGTTTGACCACAATTGTGACTGATGGTATTATGTATATT
>JWHW01001703.1:57557-71272 GCA_000931545.1 Papilio glaucus
CTGAAATGACGGATGATAGAGCGATGTGGAAGTCGAAAACTTGTTGTGCCGACCCCACATAAAGCGGGAAAAGGGCAGGAAGATGATGATGACGTTGTCAGGTGTGTCAGGATTCACAGTCAGTTTACTTTAAACCTGAAGATTTTTAATTAGGTAAAATTAAATGAATTAATTATTAATTAACCGAAATAAACTTAAATTGGACATCTTAACCGTTAATTTAACATAATTGATTAATTATTTTGATTAATTAATTGATGTAACAAGTGTTGAAATAAAATAGCTACTATACGTATTAAATATTAATAAAGAAGGACCGTCTGTACGTCACTCACGTTGGCATCGAGGGCGTTCAGCTATGTAGCGAGCACTCGACCTACTTACCGTCACGTTTGTAGCGCCGTCTGTTTGTTCAGAATCCTACTGTTTTATTATAGTAACAGACACCCTCGATGTATAATGGATAAAGTCTTCCTTCCAAAACAAAATCATAAGATCCTAAGTCAAATCTAAGGATCTTATGATTTTGTTCATTAAGTGAAAATAGGAATAATAATAAAAACGATTTTTTGTGACTGAACTGTTTGCCTAGAGGAGGCATTTACAGCTACACCGGGCTCGAGGCGGCAGACCGCAGAGGGCGCCTAGCCTAAGCCTCTTTAAGAGTAACTTAGCTCGAGGGCTCCCTCCGTAGAGGAAGCCTCGGCTCGGGGCGTTACTTTACATAAAAAATTATGTTTGTTTTTCCTATCCATCCCGTCCAAGAAAATGCAGAATACTTCTACTTCACGTGTGGTTCAGGTCGTGGTACCGGTCGAGACCGGCCAATTCGTGTAAATTCTATTAGTTGTTTCAATAAGTTGACATCACGAAAAGTAGCATTGTTAATTAAAAATAATAATAAGCAAGCCTAACAATTAGGAAGCTCAATGGTACAAGGTGGGAATCGAACCATGACCCTCAGATTGCTAACTGGAACGTAGTGCTCTCCCACTTCTCATTTCATTCAGTATTTTAAAGTTGTATAAAATGTCTTCACATCATACACCTAGGCGATACAGCAGAATAAACAGAAAATAGAATGATCGGTATGCAATACGTATCACAATACAGACTATAGAAACGTTCTTTCAAGACTATTACAATGAAACCATTTCAATCATTTCTTTTAGCCATTCACAATTTCACAAAAATCGGCCAAACAATTTCGTGACCTGAAAATGCACAAAAGGCATTGTAACTGTACCCAGATATTTTAATGGGATTGCGTTACATTATTGTACGCTCACAATATAATTAATGAATGCCATGAAATACAGTCATAAAGAAGTACGTTAACACTAAAGGAGAAGGTTTGAAATAGAGTCAGGTGATACCCTTAGTTTAAGGTCTGGTCTCTTCAGGCGCCGGTACCAAACCGTCAGAAGAGACGCAAAGAGCGCTGCTGCTCAAACAGAGTTAGAAAAAAAATTAAGTAGAGATAATGGTATATTTTGACTCTATCCGATCATTATTCAAATGATATACAAACCAAATTGATTGTGAATAACTTATCACAAAAACAAGTAAATATAATGTATCTAAATAATCGTGAAATATTAAAATTAAGCAGATCTAAAGCTAAGTATAAACTTGCATATTATTTAATGTAAAAGATAGTATGTTAAATAACTTTAACATGTAAGCATAAAAGTACAAACGCACCGTTAGCCAATTAAGATGATAATTGAATTACTAAGACAAAATTAGGGCATTCCTTGTTAGAAATTCCAACTTAAACATTATTTACTAGTTATTTTAGACTTAAAATATATGCTACCTACTCACATACATTGATTAGACACATAACAAGTCTATGTTATGTATTAACATATATATGCCAGACATAACTAACCTCTAACATGAAAGCGTAAGTAAAAATCGATGAGTGGCATTCCGATCGTCGTAAATATAAACATCACAACTATATAAGATACAAAATGAGTTTAAAACATTAGAATATAGTTAAGTTTAGTAAATAAGTGTAAAGATGCCTTACCTCGCGTCTTCCGTACAAAGTTTCACAATCTTAGACGAGAAAAAGAAATATTACGTAAGTATCGAGAAATCTTATAGTTTTCCTTTCGATATTGTTTAGTGTCTGATATCACTACACCAGTTTGCACTCCAATAATTAAAATACAAACACGTTATATAGAAACAGTTTTTGTACAGAGAATTAGAGAATAAATGAAAATAAAATGGAGTCGCAACGTCCCTTTGTATTGGGGTTAGTTAGAATAGTGGGGTGGCAACGCGCATGCGTGTATTTCACATCCCCCATATTTTTTCGTTCGAAAATGTTAACGTATGTTAATTCAAGAATACAAAACAGTTCGTGAATCATTTCTTTTAAGGCTTTCTTAATAGGTAATCAATGTTATTATGCCCCAACACCAGAGGAACTGCAGATAGTCTGCCGACCTTTAAGGAAGGAGTAGGAATTCTCTTTTCTTGGACCCTGGAGGACAGTGAGTGGTATCGATTTGGAATCACCGCTGAAGATCATTCAATAGGGGTTTGTACTAAGCAGGAAGTTGCACAAAACCTATACAGTTCAGAAGTGACGTGTACAATGGATGACAAGTTTCTTGGTCAAACCTCATTATTTAAATCAACTTACCTTTATAGAAAGTTGTCTAGTTTTGGCGCTAGAGGGCTTGTGCCTCTAATATATTTATACCTCTGTGTTTGTAGCGGTAACGAAATCTTTTGATCTTTTAAAAAGAGACAGTGGAGGAGTTAACGGGAGTGTTAAATTGGGTAATTTCGGCCAAGGAACTAGTCATCTTCCGATGTTTGTAATTTCTGGTCAACTGTAGAGAACACATGAAGAACTTGCTTTAAAAATAAGTGGGTGATGCAGGTTAGCACGAAGGCGGGTGTTGATTGCATCCCCTAACTACTCTGCTCATGAGACGTAAGATGAGTTAATGTTCTTTTGTGTATATTTGATGTGTGTATTTGATTGTTAGTTCGTTCTCGAAAAACTCAAAAACTACTGAAACGATACAAAATCTTATATAAGAATATCGGAAAGTATCCTAGGCCATCCTTCCATAAACCGCCCCACCCTCTTCGGTCCGGTTTCTTCGGTTGTCGTGGCGGTGGTGTGTAGTAGCCGTGGCTAGGGTCACTAACTTAGGTTACCATCTGTATGTCTATACAAGCACAGTCGGTGCGCGTTTATATATGGGAAATTAGTTTGTCAGTTACTGTCGTCAAGACTAATCCATTGAAGAATCTGTAATTTATTTTCGTATAGAGATACACCAGAGCTGGAAGTAAGAAGACTAGAATTTATTTTAAACATTTTTGATCGAGAGAGTTTATTTTATATCTAAAATTTTAATAGCCGTATAAAATCTATACAGTTCGGACTAAGGTTATACTGTGCCGACCACAGAAAACGCGAGAAAAGGGCACGGAAGTGATGATACGGACATTTACTTATTAGTTATTTTTAACCATAGATCAAATCTTTACTGCTGCACGTAGCACGTAGAAATCGCCACAATAACAGGTTCCCTACGTCCTCATTGCACTCCCTTCTCACTGTGGACATCGGGGACCTTCACCAGATCATTGGTTTGTTAAGCTTATATACTAGATGACACTAGGAGACCACCATTCCAAAAACGTTCTGCTCCATCTGTTCTCCGACCCAATGCCACTAAGCTTACAAATTATTTTGAAATTCTGAATGATTTAAATCATTATTTCTATTTGTAAATTTACAAACTCTGATAAAAAGCTTTGAGAAATAGTATGAAGCGCCAATACCCTAATGGTTAAGGGTACGGACTGCGAAACATGCACAACATGGTCGTGTGTTCGAATCCGCCATTCGACTAGTGTTGTCAACCATTTCCAATCAAGTGTACGCTTAGTAGGAATAGGTAAATTATTTCGATAATCTCATATTTCATATACATGCCCGAGGTGGCGTCAGGCAGGCGTAAAAAAATTATAACCAAAACCTATCAAAGGCATGGACTACGGTCGTACTGTGGCGACCTCACATAAAAAAGTAGGAAAAGGGCAGGGAGAAGGAAAGAGATGAACCTATATTGATACATAGATGAAACCTTGGCATAAAATATGTTATGTATCTATTACCCCTTATCTGTTTTTTGATCAGAATCTAGATAATATGTACATTGATAATAGATAATTAGATAGAACCGCCAGCCATCCATTTAACAGTGATTGAGTCCGCAACAACAACATCTGTTGCACGAATGGGCCGGCTCGACCGGTGAAATACCACGACCTCACAGACGACAGGCGTGGAGTAGAAGTACTCTGCATTTCGTGTTATGAGTGAGGTGCCGGAGGCCCAATTTCAGTCCTTTGTCCTTTCCCATCCGTTTCTAATTAGAATGGGATGGGAAGGGGATGGATACGAAAGGGATATCTTTTTTCCCCCTCCTCTGTCCATTAAAGGTTGTTGGTGCACAGGTGCACTTGTTGCAAATGCGTATGGGTAGCGGCCGCTTAACATCTAGTGTCCCGCTACCTAGTTTGCCACCTTCTACTATTAAAATAAAGGAATATTTTGTAAATAAAACTCCATAAGAAAAACTACATGAATAAAATTTGTATTTCACAGTTCTGAAATATAGTTACACAATATTAGTCTTTAATAAAATATTTGTATGCTATATATATAGTCTGTAACAAACACTCAAAAATACATTACTCTTAACATATATATATCTCTACAATGTTATGTAAACCTTTAGCTTCGATATAACTGCATTGTTTAATCTAAATTCATCTACGTCACTATGTTAACCTAAATACGCGGTATCTCCTGGATTCCTGAAAAATAAAAAATAAAACAATGAAAACATATCAAAAATAGCATTAAAAGGGAATAGTGTGGCTTGAAAGTGGATGTTGTGACTAGAATTGAGAAAGGTATGCTTCGGTGGTTCGGGCATGTTGAAAGGACGAATGAAGAGAGAATAACGAAACAAATTTATGTTGCAAAAGTGAGTGGCAGTGTTGGTAGGGGACGCCCTAGGAAAACTTTTATCGACCAGATTAGTGGCTAAAAAAGGGTGATATAAGAAGTACCCATAACCGACGAGCATGTATGCGTATGGATTTAGAAGAAGCGAGAAATGTGCGCCAGGATCGCGCCAAATGGAAATCAATAATCTCTGCCTGCCTCTGGGTTACGGCCGCATATATTTACAAATTATATTACTCTTATTACCTCACGACGTTATTAACACAAACTAACTGATTTAGTGAGCATCACCCGTCACTTTGATTAAAACAAGCAATAAGGGAAAAAGGGCTCTGACAATTTACACAGTATCCACCAGCAGCCTCGCGAAATTAACTGGTGATCAAAAAGCCAAAATGGTAAGCATGAGTTTCAAAGAAAACCTAAGAGAATTATCAGTAAACATACCTTTCTTAGCACCTTTAATTATTTGGTCATCCCCTGCTTAGCTCGTCTCTCCCATTCCGCTCTCATTTGCAGAATGCCCTTGAACTGCGGCGAAGCATCTGCTTCTCCGCCTATATTCACTTTGTCTTTCTCACTTTCCACTTTCTCTTTTCCACTCTCCGCTTCTATCACAGAACTCTCTCTTCTCTCTTTCTCGACCGACAATCTGAACTCGTCTTTTCTCTGCCAGGGACGTTTGGTGAGAGTGTCAGCTTTGTATGCCATCGCTTCACTTTTCACCATGTCTCTGTCGTTGGAGGGATCCGGGAATGTTCTGTTCCTGAGTCGCTTTTCTGGAGTAGAATCTGACACTTCCTTCTTGTATTTATTAATGTCGTTCCTGTAAACGGGAGCGCTTTCTCGTTTAACGTTGGAGACGCTGTGTATGCTGACACTTCTTTGATAGTGCATACCAAACTGGCTGACTCTCGCGGCGATGTCTACTAATTTATTTTCCGTTTGGTCTTTTGCATCGTTTTCTTTGTCACTGTCCCTAGATTTGATAGACGCGTTAAATTCGTTTTTAAGTATTTTAGACTTTGTATTATCACCGTGATCTTTTTTGTCTTTGGCTTCTGATATCTCTTGCGCAAGAGAATCTGCTTCGGTGTCTTTTATCTTAAGCGAGCGTCTTGCAAAAACCTTCATCAATTCTGGTTCATCGTCGTTCCTTCTGTTGCGAGTCTCTTTGCCTATTATTGGTTTCTTTCGATACACGACTGTTTCTTCCTGTCTATCGATTTTGTTTTCGTTGCTATCGAAGCTTTGTATTGAACTTTTGCTTCCGAAACTCGAATGGGATTTTTGGTCAATTGATATGTTGTCATAGATTTTCTCAGTGCTTCCTTCCGTGCTGACCGAGTTAGTTCTAGTTTTCTCCGGTTTGTCTTGGTAGTCAACGCTTGTGGATTTTCTTTTGAAAAAGTTTCGAGGCGTCGATGGACTTCGCGTTTCTTGAGCCGTCTGAATTGACTTTGCGATTGTTTTTTCTACTGCTTGAGTATTTTCCATGATTTCAGTTTTGATTGGGTCTTTATCTAAGGTGTTTAGAATTTTAGTTTCCGTTATTGGAAAAGTTTCTATCTCTTGTTCCTTCTCCTGTTGTGGATTATCCTTCTTTGGCGTTACGTTGGCAGTTAAAACGACATTAGTCACTGGTTTTGCGTCGACTTTATTTAATTGAATGTTGAGAAATTCCGGAACGCCTGGTTTGGTTAAAACGGGCTTTTGCAATTTCTCGTCGCTTTTATTGAGTTTCGTTTCGAGATTTTTTACCGCCACCGGAGTCAATTCTCTATTGACATGAGTCACAGATATAAAGTTTTCTGAATCGTATTTGGTTTCTCTTTGTGATATTGTTTCGCCTTGACCCAGAGCACTTTCAACGGATATAGTTTTTCTTCTGTCATCAACTGTTTTCTCTGGACTGCTTTTAACACTGTCTAGGGAATTCGATTTGAGTATTGTTGGTGCAATTAAAGGTTTGGGCGAGCTTATTATATCGTCAATCTTTGCCTCAATTTGGGATATGTCGCTGTCACGTTTATGCGCATCTAGTGTTATGTGAATACTGTTGGTAAATAATTTTCTATCATCTTCTGCTTTAAGACTGTCCAGGTAGCTGCTGTCCGTGCTCTGCAAGCTATCATAATTTGTGTCAGAGTTTGTTTGTATATTATAGTTTCTCGCTGATACTCTTTTGGAGTAGTCGTGTTTGTCGACATTCCTTCTGTAATTCACTTCCCAGCTCTCCAGTAGCGGTTCAGATATACCGACGATCGCCGGAAGACTTGGCATCTGATTTTCTTGCGAACTTATCGATGTCGATTCTGAAGCGTAACGGAAACTATGTGATTTTCCAATACTGCTCCTGGTCTCGACATATTCATCGCCCAAAGATCTCAGACCAGATGTTACGTAAGACTCTTCAGTTTTAGCGGGCATATGAACTTCACGCGTTTCAATCTTCGCTCGATATTCGAAGTTTTCTGAGGATCGAGTTGTCTTCTTCACGTTTTCAGATGACTGACTTATTTTCGTCGGTGCCTGTGATACTATGATGCTGGGATTAAAGTACGGTAAATTCTTAGGCATGCTCCCACTGTGGAATGTGTAATCGGAGTTGTTTTTGATTCGCATCGCTCTTAATGGAGGCTCTTCGTCAGATATTTCTAGCGATGGAGACAATGTTTCATCCTGTGACTGATTTATTTCATTATTAATAAAGGCTTTGGAAGAAAATGGATCCATGAGACGTTGCACTGATGCCGGTCTTTTGGATCTGTCCAAGTTAAGATTGAACGACTCCCGCTTATCGTCAACTGCTTCTCTTGAAGTCGAACGTTTCCTCTCAACCCTCTCGGTAAATTCTTCGCGTCTGCTAAAGCGACTCTTCATTTCGAGGTTCAGCATAGTATCGGTTTCTTCCGCGATTTTGAGATCTGTTATGTTGTATTCTACACCGGAAACTTTGGCAGCGCTGTAGGCATCTTTGTACGCACCGTCTTGTACATAAGCACCTTGTTTGTCTATACGTTTGTGTTGTTGATTGGCGAACGCTTTTTGACCGGCGGACTTGTAAGATCGCTCCATGGGCACCGGTTTGTAAACTTGTGGTTCGGGATAATTGTTTCTTTCAACCTCCGCCACTGAGCTTCTGGATTTATCCGTTTTGGATTTCTTCACCTCTTGACTTTCTCCGTCGGTTTGATCTTTCTTCGATTTCTTCCCACTCTTTCTTAATAAGAGTCTACTGAAAAAGGATTCTTCTTTTTTACATTTAATCACTTCGTTTTCTATTTTCTTTTCCGATTTCGATTTTTTTTCTTGGCAAGAATCTTCGGCGTATTTCTTTTCTAGGCGGTATTTCGAACGTTCTTCCGAGTGGTAGGTGTGCATTTGGGATTCTGCACTGTGGGGCTGGGTTTTCGAGGTGCTTTCTCTTAGAGGTTGATCTTGTGTGCTGGATTTGCTTCTCTTGATGGATGATCGGGGTGTGTTTGACTCTGCAATGCTGAGTTTAGCAGGGGACGCCACCCCTTGACCCAAGGCTAGCCCCGGGGGAAGGGAGGAGGATTTCAGTTTAGCGTCGCTAGGCGGTTCAAGAACTCTTTGTAGTTCGCGATTTAGTTGCTGATTTTGCTCTTTCACGATCATTTGATGTCTCGTAGTAGTCGATGAAGAGAATGATTCTGGAAAAAGTAAAAAAAAACAATTAAATCATTTTTTAATTTATTATATGTAGGCTAATCGCGGCGAAAGTAACGGCACAAAATTGTTATTTTTATCTACGAACTAGCGACCAAACTCGGCTTCGCACGGGTAGTTTCATCATACAGACTTTCATTCCCTACTTTATACTTTTAGGGGATGAATTTAGGAAAGTCCTTTATTAGTGTTTGCCTATGTAATAACAGAAATCTCGGTACAAGACTTCAAATCTTTAGGCTCAGTAGTTTCACCTATGCGTTGTAAGTCAATCAGTAAGTCAGTTGTAAGTCAGTCAGTAAGTCAGTTGCAAGTCAGTCAGTAAGTCAATTTCGCCTTGTATACATCGTAGATCACTCAAAACTTTCATACATATAGTATATTCTGTGAGAGGCCATCACAGATTCAATGTGCTTATGGTTATAAGACACGGCGTGTTATTTGATCAGGACCTAGATTATATTTTAGAAAATATTTACATTGATAAACCACAAATGGGTTTCTAAGCTAAATCTGAGGCCAACATTGTTAAATCGTTAAAACTAAATTAGATTGAACTCGAGCGTAACTCGCCGTTGACGATTATAGGGGTCAAGCTTAAGTTGTCGGTACAACGTCGATTTAGCTCGGCAGCCCACTTATAATTTATCAATTTAAATAATTATTATCTAGCATATAGCTACGCGATTAGATGGACCTTTTCTCAATCACTGTAGGGAGGTCCACAAAATTTAATTAATTGTTTGTTTGTTGTCTAATCTAGGTCCTGATCAAATAGATGAGGGTATAAATTTCTTATGTCGTATCTGACCATCAATATCCCGTTCAATATAGTATCAGCATTGAATATTTGTTAATGAGAGACAAAAGAATGATTGAATGATTGATAAATTAGAACGAATGGTGTCGTTTACAATCAATTGCGTATACCTCTATAGACAACCTCATTATATGTATGGTCTATACAACCATTGACTTCCTAATCTATGCACGATATTGTTCATTCATCTGTCTTCGATTTTCATACAAAGGCTCATACAACGTGAGTCTATTATTGTCATATCTACAACCTATAACAGGACTATAAATACAATAGATCGCCCAGTCGTCGAAATGATAATTCTTTTGAAGGAAATTATTTTGTGTATTTATTTAATTTTGTGTATTTTTTTTTCTCCGAATTTGACATGCCAAATGTGCCTCTATGGTCACAATATTTTTAAAAGTATTCTTAATGCTTTCGCTTTAGGTATTAATATGTATGCTGGGTACGTACCAGTAACAACTTCTGAGGTTTTGTGAGCGACGTCAGGAGTAGTGCTTCGTATCATTTCTTCGTTCAGTTCGGGCGTTATCGGCAAGGCTGATGCGGCGATCTGGAAATTCATAATAAATACCGTACAATAATTCGTATAAAATATGATGAATGTGAAATCAAACCATAACAAGAAACATTTAATTTAAAAAACCAATAAACCAAAATCGGTTAAGCCGTTTACAGGAAGAACAATGTAACGGTGTATGTCCGTACCCATGAAAAACGTAACCCTCCTGTCAGTTGAACAAAAATTGGAGTATCAATTTTTTCCGGAGAATATCAATTTTTACCCGCGACTTCGCTCTCGCAACGCAACTCGTCCATAGATGGCGTTGTAAACAATGATTTCTATATCGATTAACATTCGTTTTGAAAAATAACATCTACGTGTACTAATATTATGGTAGATAGTATTTATTACTATTTTTTTAGTTCTCTGTACCACTTACCGGGTTCGTCTTCTTCCTCCGTGGCGCGCCGTGCGTGCGTCGAGGGCGCACCGCCATCTTGTGGCGCGCGGCGGAGTGTGAGAGCGGCGCCACGCCCGGCGGCGGCTCTGACACATCTGGCGAATTCAAACAGACAACTTTTGTAATAACCTGATGGTAAAATATTACGAATGTGTAACTTCTTAATATTCCTTCATATAAGCTTCATGGACAATAAACGTCGAAGGAAGCAAACAAATAAGTGACTGGTCCAATATTTGCAACAATCGAGTTACGGTTGGGTTCAGTTCGTATAAAGACTGATTTAATAGGGAGACTCTGAAATTTCTTAACGCAATATCGTCGACGATGCCCTTAGTGCGCTATTAAATATTATTTGTATCATCCTTGTTAAGTATTGTTCCATCTGACGTTCCTTCAGGGGATCTTTGGGTATATTGTATCAGTGCACGGAGGGTACTCACTGTAGAGGTCGGAGTGGTCGCTCCTGGAGGAGTGGTCGTGCGAGTGGTGGTGTCCGCTGCTGCTGTCCTCGTCCATCTCCGAGGAACCGACGCTGAGCAGCGAGCCGTCGCTGCACGACGACTGCGAGATGCCCGCATGGTGCCGCTGTAAACAACAATACGTAACATTAAACAAGGAAATTGTGGCAAGTATCAAGATGTAGTACGCGTACTAGAGGTCTTATAAAAAAAAATGATTTATTGTCATTACAAACAAATTTACGTCAGAAACAAGCGGTACGTTATTATAAAGGTTAAAAGGGCTTTAACAACACAGGACCAAGATCCCGTGTTTTTGAAAAAGAGCTGTTGAAATAAGAAAGTGGTGTAAATTAACCATTTCAACCGATTACTGCTCGTGCAAACCAACGGTGAGGTTAGAGTTAAATATAGTATTGTAAGTGTAAAAGTACGTACACGTACTACGTTTTGACAGATGTCACGTAAGTACGTGTACGTACTTTTTGCTGGTAGGACCGAATGGGAGTGGTTTAACCCACTCTCTTTTTAAATTTTCTATCGCTGGTTCTCAAAAATATAATTACCAATCTTAATTATTTTAGCTAGTTTTAGAGTAAAAAAGGTCGAGCGCTCTTTTTCAAAAGTCGTCTTGGCTGAACGTTGCCGCCATTTCAAATTCTTTCGTCCTCATAGATTCTATGAACAATGTTAACATTATTACTACAATGTAGACACTATTGTAACAGTTTTACGCAATTGTATTTATTGTATTGTATTATTGAATAATATTTTAATAAACGCCACGTGTATTACAAATAAATATGTACATAGTTCGTTGTGCAATATGATAAACAAGTGTCGAATATCTTTAATAAAAATATATTTAATATTAACATTTTGCTTAACAATGCTGGTTTATATGAAGCAGTACATCAAGCTGGCTATTACGGTTCTGTTAACAAGGTATAATGTAATAAATGTCAAGGCGAAAAATACAAACGGGTTGCTAGTTGCTATGCGTATTGACACTCACACCGATGGCTGCTAAATCCAGCAACTAGGCCCCTAGATTACATTAGGGACCTAGAATTTTTGACTTTTAGCTCAAGATCACTCGGATCGCGAGCCCTGTATCAGATGAAGCTGTAAGAACCGTCAATAAGGTTACCAGCATCCACATCTCCGAAAATTAGTAGTATGCGTATTGCGCCAAGGAACTTATGATCGTCGTATTTGAACACCCTGTATAGGTTTCCTTCTATTTTAAACCGATATACCAAAACTAAATCGAACATCAAACACATAAAGTATATTCGCCACTGGCTTAATACATATTTTATTCTTTATTATTTATTTATAATGATATAATGAAGTATTATAGAGAATGGTTTGTTTGAAAAAGAATTTATCGATAACAATTTATCGATATATCATTGGAATAAAAACCCATCAAAGCGGGTATTTGCAGCTAGTAGTTTTAGTTTATTTATAAATACATTTACTGTACATCTGTTTGTTGTCCTAAGTAAAGTAAAAGAACGTATAACTTATGGAAAAAGTAGCAAATGACATGAGGACATTGATTTCCTTGTCGATAAGATGGACGATATGTAAATGTCAATCATATGAATGATAGCAACAATATCTAAAGCAAACGGCTGATAAAGACAAGAACTATATTTTACTGTACACTTATGCGATTAACAATGGCTTGACTATTGACGATCAGAACAGACATACCAAACAAAACAAAGAACGTTCTTTTTCTTCCCAAACCGATATATTATTGGAGGCATGTTTATAAAATTACATAAAACATGTTTACAACAAAAGATTTTTGCTTCAACATGTTAAGGCCTCAACGCACCAAACCCGGCCCGCTTTGCCCAGCGGGTTAGGCCTTGTTATACGTTTTGAGTAAGTACAATCTTGCGAAGAACGTGATTGGTCAGGTTGGTTAAGGCTGATTTTGCATTTTCGTGCTGCCTTATGACTCCGGGCAAAGACGGCAGGCCAGCGGGTTTATTACTTACAACCAATTATTCCTGAGGAAGGTTGGCGTCAAGCCGGTCATAAAAACTGTAGCCAAAACCTACATTATGGACTACGGTGGAAGATTATTTATCGATAGGAAAAGGAAATGAGGAAAGGGTGGTAAATTATTATCTTCTTAAATATTTAAACCACGTCACAAGAGAAATATATCGACAAATGTTTATCGATAAACAAACCTTAATGTTGGCACTAATCTGCCTCCGTCTGGGCGGGCGACGGACCGGCACCTCGCCTGCGCTCTGCACGTACAGCATCATTTTGATCACAACATCGATAACTTAACGAATACGAAGCACAACACTATTGTTCCACATTCGTTGTCAACTGTCTTTATTCACATCATTTTTTATCACAATTATTTTAAAGACACCTATAAATATTGATAGATTTTTAATTATTAATAAATTCAATGAAAATATATTTATAATAAATTATTTTATTTTATAATGTAATTTATAATTTCTAATTTATACTTTTCTTGACTATTTAATATAATAATTAATATTATTAAACGCGTTTAAGATTTTGTGTTCGTTTTAAACTTTCACGCATTAATGAATCAAGCGATAATCATGAAATTACGCACACACATAGTCAGAGGATACAAAAATGGACGAAGGTTAGACTTGTCACTAGATTTTCACTAAAACCGTATTTTCCATCTAAATTATAAATATTAAATTGTATTTTGGATAATTTGTAGTATTGTTTTTTGTTAC
>JWHW01001703.1:71293-85573 GCA_000931545.1 Papilio glaucus
CGAGTTAACATCTAACTCGATGATCACCGATGATGAGGAACCGCAGATGCGGTTCCGGCCTTAAGGGAAGGAGTACGACGACGAGGGACCCTAAGTCGTATTGGTTTGGAAATACCGCTGACGACAGATCATTCCACAACGCGGTCGTGCGAAGAAGATATCCTACTAATATTATAAATGCGAATATTTGGATGGATATTTGTTACTCCTTCACGCAAAAGCGGACGGACTGAACGGAACTGGATGCAATTTGGCACAGAGATAGATAACAGTCTGTAATAACATATAGGCTACTTTTTATCCCGGTAAAATGTACGGTTTCTGTGGGATACGTTTTTGTTTTTTTGTCTATATAAAAAGGCGATGTTCCCTATGGATTCCGAAACGTCTACCCGGGTGAAGCTGGGCGTATCGCTAGTTTTCATATAAACTAATTGGCCAACCTAGCGCGACAGAGACGTGTCAGGACTATAAATGTTTGCAAATTTGAAATTTCTTATTCCTCTAAGGTACGGATTTGTTCTTATCTGTATGCTTATTCAGTGGCTTGTTAATGTTGTAGTGTAGTATTGAAGTCGGTCTGTTTAATGCACTCGATATCATTGCCAATGTCAGATAGGGGACAGCGATAGCCGGCGGTGCGATTGTGTAATCTATCTATCTATTTCTACTTCATACATTCACGTGAATGAGTGAGACGATAGACATTTGTGCTTGTTCATCAAACTTAGGAGTAATGAAGTTAAACAAAAATGTATTACTTCGTTTTTTTTTTATAAGAGAAGGGGGCAAACCAGCAGCGGGAACACCGAGGTGCTAAACGACGCCCATGGACACTTGCAACACCAGAGGAACTGCAAATGCGTTGCCGGCCTTTAAGAAAGAGATAGGCTCACTACTTAAAGGCCTTTTTACTTTTTTCTTTCTTCGTTTGGTAGAAGGATTAAAATTTATAACCTCTGTCCGCATAATCTGTTATTTGATCAGGACCTAGATTATATGTTAAACTATATGAACATTGATAAATCACAAATTGGTTGCCTAGCTTAATCTGAGGCCAATACTATTAAATCGTAATAACCAAATTAGGTTGAACCCTTGCGTAGCTCGATGATGGCGTTACTAGGGGTCAAGTAAGGGTTGTAGAATGATTTTAAATAGTCTTCTCTAACAATTGGGCTGTTAGATGAAAGATATTTTCAACTCCAATTGATATCTTCGTATATTAGCGCGTTTAAACAAACAAACACTTCCTCTTTATAATTTTATATAAGTATAGATACATACGCGCAAAATATATTACCCTCCTTTTGAGTCAGTCGGTTAACAAGAGTAAAATTAGCTATTTTACTTCAATAGGCATTAAGTGATGACAGAGACTTAGAGTAATCGCTTCAGCTGGCACGAGCTATTTCCCAACAAATTAAAAACTCGAATACCGGTTATTTATCGTCAAAAATTGCGTCCACTAATTGCAAGACAATATCAACGCAAATTGAACTCTCTCCTGTTGAAAATAGAGTGAACTTTACATTGGAAATACGTGCCCACTTTCTTCTAGTGGGCTGTTTTCAGAGTACTCGGTTTTTCAGTCCTCGAACACGTTTCGGGAGCTCTCGGCGAATGTGGCTGAACGTAATTAAGAGATCCTTCATGGTGGATGAATACCACGTAATTGTAAAGGACCTTGTTTAGTTTGGTTTAGTTATTTAGCATGTCACAGAAGGATGCCAGAGGAAGGTGACGTTAGAAATACCAGTAGCCGACGAAGATGAATGGATATAGAAGACGCGAGAGTGCGATTTATCTGCCTATGACACTTGGCTACAGGCGTGAATGTTCAATATTATGATTAAAGGGATGTATACCTATCGTACAATGTCGACTTGATTTAGAGTCCTAACGTCCAAGGAAAGCGTGGCCTGGAAAGACAACCAGGAACGGTCTTAGAACTGCTGAATGGATCAATGTTTATGTCTGCCTACCACCGTTACCGACAGCGTGAACTATGTCTCGTTAATATTTCACGTGATATGACTAAGGTGACACACGCTATAGACATGATTAATAGTGACGCAAAGTCCCTCCCGCTTTTAAAACATTCCCCGCGTCTAATTATATCTATTAAGTACTTAACTCAACGCTAACAAACTAAACCTGATAAATAAACATATAAATACATAAGCTAGTATACCTAGCTTGCTCGCGGCTTCGCACACGTTCCTTTCTTATTTTCTCGCTGCGATATTTCCGCGAATAATTAACAAAGCATTATATATTTATCGTTACCATGGAAACCGATATTGGAAATGAAGTTTTTGATTTTGGTTTATCCCTCGGGAACAGTTTATTTTCGCCTAAGCGAATACAAGACAGTCTAAAATATTCTAAGCTCACTTGAACAAACGAACATTACATTTTTATATATAGATTTGTTTGTTGTTTGATTTTGACAATGTTTTAAGTCGATATTTAATTTTGCCTCTGTACTGTGTAGCGTTTTGAATATGTTTAACTAGCGACCCGCCCCGGCTTCGCGCGGTTTAGCTCCCCTAGTGTATGAGAGCGTCAGATTTACATATCGGGCACCTTGGACCTTGTTAAGTACCCTACACCACAAATCAATCATCTATGTGGAGCGGCTTTTATGGTAGCCAAAAAAATTATTGAAAAAAATCGATCATTGGACATACTCGAGCGCGCGTTTGTTTACATGCTAATAAGTGTGCATTTCAATACTCGAGTTATTTGAGTACGATGCAAAGGAGTGCGGAGATCGCACACTTGTTATACAAAACTGTCACCTGAACATTCTCGTGTGCGGTCAATTTTATTTAAAAACAAATTGTTTGCGGATAGCTTGATGAGATAATCTGACGATTTAAATGAAAATAACCACTGTACACCCGTTCCCCACCGCTAAAAGTAAAAATCTCATTATTTTTTGACGTTGCATGACTCTCCAAGATGTACAAGTTTAGCATCGTCGGCTCTCCTCCTATATGTATCTATGTCCGTTCTATTATGACCTGTAGCCTAAACGAATTGAACAAAGAGTGAGGTGGTTTTCATATTGTTATTTTACTAATATCCTTAACATTCGCAACAATATAGTGTTAATGGAATACCGGAATAAGATGGTTGGATTAGAGGAAAAGGACATTTGGATATCAGCAGATCTTGCTGACATGAAATTGAAAAATATCATACGCTTACACATCTATCACTAATGAATTATCTTTTATCTAAGAAAAATATATTTTATGAAGGCTATTTTTGAATCCTAGAACGCCCTATTTAATTCTACTTTAAAACTCGTGTAAATAAATAAATAATAGGTGATTTATTTTGGCCTCAAGTGTACGTAGTGGTCGCCATATTCATGCTAAATAGTGACGCAACAGGTAGGCACACCTCCTAATTATCACTTTACTGTATAAAGCCACGTAAGTTAATGTACATCAGTGTGATTAATTAGTGTCTATTAAAAATGTACTAAATACTATTTATTAACG
This sequence comes from Papilio glaucus, assembly GCA_000931545.1. Taxonomy (NCBI): domain Eukaryota; kingdom Metazoa; phylum Arthropoda; class Insecta; order Lepidoptera; family Papilionidae; genus Papilio; species Papilio glaucus. Next base: position 74,809 of record JWHW01001703.1, read on the forward strand.
TTATATAAGTCTTTTAACAGAGATTTTTATGATAGGTATTATTATTATATTTTACTAAATAAATCCATCTAAAACTTTCGCTTTACTACCCGTACGTGTAAACAATTGTCGGATAGACCCTTAAGTACGTTAGCTTCAACGTATGTTAATTATTCCTAGCAGAATTTCATACTAAAACAGAGGCAGTCATAAGGACTGCCCACAGAAGTGAAAACTTCCCAGCTGGGGAAGGTGTGACAATAGTTCAAAAATAAACCCTTGTCTCTTAACAATAAAATTCCAAATTGAATACAAGAAAAATAAATGAAAGGGTTCGTCGAAACTGTTCCAAATTCAAATAAACATGTTGCTGACGAACGACTTTCAATGGGAATGTGAATGGGTTTCACCCATAAGATTTTCTCATACCAAATATCGTCTAACGCGGCTAATGAAGTATTCACTAAAGAATAACGTTAAGACATGTGGTCTAAGAGTGGTACCTTGAGCAACTCTCTATATTACAAATTAAAAGTATATAAAAAATTCAAAAAACGTCAAAAGACGTAATCATGGAAGTGATTTTAAAATGCATCGGATAAGCGTCGTATTTTTATCATTTAAGTGCAACCACACATCAAGAGAGTCACGTAAGCCATAACTTGTCGAATGCATTGCAGAAGTCAACGCGGATCATTAATTCAAAGGGCGCACGGAGAATTATTTTGTATAACATTGTGTTATATAATAAACTGCTTGGAAGTCACTGTGTATGCTTAAGACTTTAAAGAGGATACGTTGAATTTTCTTGCGCAATAGCATGTGATAGATGCACGTGTGAATACAAGAGATAAATTGTATACTATAAGAAAATACGACGGAATGCTTCGAGAAAAAAAAGGTAGCGCCCAGATACCGGTAACAGACAAACTTTTGCGTAGAAATATTAATAAAGATGTAATCTTCATCAATAAAAAGGTGACCGGGTGTATGTTACCTCCGCCGAAAGTGCTGGACCGATTTCTATGAAATTTTCAGGAAGTCTTCAGATTGGCCTAGCGCGTTATCCTGCTAGGCCTATCTGAAGACTAGGCTTTGGTAGCGATCGGATCAGGATAATTAGTAGAGCGAAGCCGGGAGACACAATACTTATAGTACACTTCCATACTTTACCACTCTTTAATTTACATAAGGAGTACGTTCAACGTAAAGAGTAGTCTATAAAGTTCATGTTATTGATATAAAATAGTGAAATAAACCAACAGTAATGACAAGATTTAGCATAACGTAAATGTAAACAATGAGTTGGACGAGCTGTGTGTATACCGAATGAGTTTCATTGTTCGGCGGGCGATTGTTGAATTGAAACACACAGTTTTCTAACCGCGGTACGAGTGTCGGATGGCGGTAGAAAGCGGAAGTGGGGTGGACTGTAATCGATCTGACGGGGTCCGCCGCCGGATACGTCTGATGCAGTGTTTGTATTGTTATACATATTAAAACTAAACGTAACACAATGTTTAGTAGCTATGTATATTTTGTTTTAATACGGTGCTAATGGGAATTGTTACTAAATCTTGCTCAAGACCGCGTTTGCTCGTTTTGGCCGACTAACAGAAGACTATTGTTTTTCGCAGGTATGTCAGAGACTTAAAACATGTAAGTTTTATTTACTACTAGTGATCCGCCCTGGCTTCGCCCGGGTAGCACAAATTATGGTAATCCAATCACTATCAAACTAAGGAACACCCGCTAGGCCAATCGGAATATTTTCTGAAAATTTCATAGAAATCGTTCAGAAATCGTTCGTTTCGGAGTTTATAGGGAATACATACATACAATACAATACATACAATACAACATACATACAAATATCGCCTTTTATATAAATAGATTAGTTAGTCCTTGTGTCGATTGAGCACATTAAAGCACTTGTTGCAAATTATAGGGTCGTCGGTAAGTACAGATAATATATTGAATAACACTTGATAACATATTGTTTTATAAGTGGCTGTTGATTGCTACAATTATTTTATTACCAAGTTTATGCGCAAATTACTTTATAATGGCAGTTAACAAATTATTGTAAAATGTATAACATATAATATAACGATACGTTTAAAAAAATTGATGTAATTTATGAAGATAAAGAATATCAAATAAGAACAAGCATGCTATAAGTTAACAGGATGGGCAGAGATTACAAATTTGATAGTAAATCAAAAGCTGCTTTATCGTACGATTCGGGAACTTTGAATTTACTAACGAACTAGAAGTAAGCACATAGTCTCTGTTCTTACTTCTAGTTCGTTTCGTTATTGTTCTTATATTGTATTATTAAAATTGAATCAGTATCAAATACAGACTAAAACTAATTCAGCTTCAATCATAACTCAACTTACTTAGTCAATAAATAAAGTTGAGTTATGATTAAACTCAAATTATTTTCAGAATAAGCGATACTAGCGCCATGAAAATTGTGTAAACTCTGTTGTACCACAGGCACAAATATTAAACATTGACGGAACAAATTTGTTCTAAGGATGCAATTTGAACAATCGAATCGCGAGATCACAAGTACAACAGCGTGATATTGTTCTTCTCAATCTTTGTTCAATCTATTATTTATTCCTGAATCTAAATTATAAAGAAAGTAAGAGAAATCATTTCATTTAAAATTTTAATCATCGCTAGTATCAGGCAGGTTTGTAATCAAACCGCCTCTGCTGATTACGAATTTTCATTTACATTTATATTCAATGGGGTTTTCACTGGGTGATCTGTGATCAAATGTTTTATGTTCGTGCCGATTATGGGGGAAAGTGTTTCTTTAATGGAATATTCAGATTTGGTGTTTCTAAATACTATGACGTCACTAGCAATGGTAGTTTCTTTTGCATGATATATGAAAATCTAGCTATACCAGTACACACCAGAAATATATAATTAACAGCGGTAGAGCCCGCAAAAACAATATCTGTTACACATAATGTGCCGGCTCGACCGGTAAAATACACCGGCCTCACAGAATACAGGTGTGAAGTAGGAGTATTTCTCCGTTTGGTCTGACGAGTGAGTTGCCGGAGGACCAATTCCAGTCCTCTTCCTTTTTCTATTCTTTCGTAATAAAGATAGGATGGGAAGGGGAAGAGTGTTAGACGGTGAGGATCATCCCATTCATCAGAATGGGGAAAAATAATCCCTTTTCCTCTACTGTTCTTTGTCCATTAACGACAGGCAACACATCTGCAACTCATTTGCTCGTTGCGAATGCCTATGGGTAGCGGTCGCTTAACTTCAGGTGATCCAGTTTCCCACCTTGATAATAAAAGTTAGGATTAGAATACATAATTTTTAATGAAACATCATTAAAAATTATGTATTCTAATCCTAACTATTATTATAAATCCGAAAGTGGGTCTGTTTGTTTGTAACGTTTACTCATAACGACTCAACTGACCATCAAAAAAAAATTACATACACATTGTAAAAGGATTCAGAAAAAGCCATGGGGTACTAATTATCATTTATCTCCAAGTTAGAACTAGTCCCGAGTTATATAAAACATTCATTTACAATATCGGTGGCCATGGTAATGTTACATGTTTTGACAATAACAACTTTTTGACACATGTCACTTATAATTCGAAGTTATTATCCGCGGGATCATCTTACAAAGAAGCAATGTCACAAGCATGGTTTCTTAAAACCAAAACAATTTAATAATTATACATTATCAGTCTGTGACAACATTAATTGTGGTTGAACAAGTTACATGCGATGTAAACAAAACAAGTTGTTTTAGTTAGATATAGATAATTAAAAACAGCATTATTTATCGTAACTATATCGATGTTATCAATAACGGTACCCTCAATACATCAATTAACGTTAAAAAAATTGGTGTGTAACAAAGAAATAAATGTACGGATCATATATACAAGAATAAACATATTTTAGACAATGCCTTGCAATGCCAGTCGCATCACATCCAGTCGTTTCTATTCCACGCTGAAATTTAATATAACATGAATAGTTGTTATTGTCAAAACATGAAACGTTACCATGGCAACCGACATTGTAAATGAAGATGTACTTTGAAAACAGTTTCTGGATAAATGGTAAGTACCCCATGTAATTTCTAAGATTAGTTTAGCAGAATCCAGTGGAAATCCCTTCATTTCAGGGTATTGGAAATTCCTTCGAACAGGGATCTTGCTTTGTAGTGACAGAGAAAATAGACGTTATAAAGGTTAAAGTTCAAGTAAAGTATTTGCTCGTTTACCTTCTATATAAAAATGTGAAGGAACAACTATCTCCGGCGTAGGTGGTTGATTCCAATAAACATAAGACGCGTGGGTTGAAAACGGCACAGAAGGACGTTGCATAAAATCTCATAACGTACAATAAAATCCTTTCAAGACCTGTACGTTTAGCTAATCGCAACAGTTAACTGCGAGACAATTGAACCGTGGAAAGTGTATAGAAAGCGTACACACCGCATTACCAACAACCATTTTGTTGTGATCTTCCAACCAATAGATACACAAAGCGAATGAAAGATTGTCGCTAAATGGACGTGTCGATTTTCTCCCTCCATGTTTATAATTCGAGGTCAATGTATTTTAATGCGATTTTAAGGGATTAATGTTTAAATAGATTTCGAATTGGACGACTATTGTATTGCATGCAATGGGAATGAGAGAGCTAGGCAATTCAGTAAGATATAGAATCAGGAATCAAGAAAATCGACGTAGATCAATGCTAAATAGCTCATAGTTACCTCACTCTTGTATAGATACTTTCACTTCGCGCCTCTATTCTGTGAGGTTCATCCGATATTTTATATCTTACTAGCAACCAGCCCCGGCTTCGCGCGGGTTAATAGATTAGTCACTCAACATCAAATCTAATATTGTGTTATTGTAAATACATTTTATGTTGAACTATATATATGTATATAAAAATATAATTTGACTGACTGACATATCGACGCACAGCCCAAGCAACTTGGCCTAGAGACTTGAAATTTTGGAGATTTCTGTTATTACGTAGACGACCACTAAGAAAGTATTTTTCTAAATGCATCCCCTAAAGGTGATGTAAAAGTATAATACCCCCTAAAGTAGGGCATGAAAGTTTGTGTAGAGGAATAATTTCTATCCAATGTAAAATGATTTCAAATCTATACGATCAATATTGTTAAATAGAGTTCGGTTTAGGCTGGAAAATCGTCGGTTATATTAAATTGCACGGCGAGTGAAACCGCGGGGCTCAGCTTGTTAAAATATAAAACACTGGAAAGATAGATTTATCAACGTATTTAGACATTGTTTTAAATAGAATGCTGTATCGTTGTTAATTCATACGAAATAATTCAAAAACGGTGAAGGCTAGAAGGTCTCACCAAGGATTATGGTATTTCGCGGCATTCGGCATGTTCTTGCGTCTCGTGTTGCACAACGAAACGGACATGCTTCCGACACTAGTGATGTCTTATTTTGAGACATCAGTATCGATATCGAATACCATTTTACATGTATGTGATACTTTTATTTTTATTAACGAAATATTTTAAATATGCATAATGCAGTGAAAGCGTTTTAGATTGAGTTTTTGTACACAAAGTAAAAATTCTCAGTGATGTTTTAGTTTCATAATAAGAATCTTAAAATCTTTTCCTTGAATCTTTTTCCGAATAATGGCTGTCAAAACAAAGGTTGTGTTATTCACACCTACTTGAGATTGTCTTATTTCTGTAGCAACATAAAAGAATATTCTTTTATTTTTAATAATTAATATTAGCATTATTCATTTTTTCTCCTTGCCCTTTTCTCACTTAATGGAGTCGGCACAGTACTGTAGTCCGTATAGGTTTTGGCTACAGCTTTTTACGTCCGGTCGTCTGCCTGATGCCAACCCTCCTCGGGCATAACAATTATTACCTTTATGTGGTTTATGATTTATTTTATACTTGGAACTAACGAATTATCATTATATGGTTGGAACTATCGAATTTCGTGTATAAATATCGATAATTTCTTTTCAAACACTCGCCATCCCTACATCGTGAGCAATTAGTATAGCACGCCACGAGAGCGTATTGGCATTGGCAGAACGCAAGGCTCCTTTGCGTAATATACATTCGTGCTCGTAAGGTTTATGATACACACAATGGTCATTAATGTAATTGTTCTAATTCAGTGTCGAAACGGCTAATAGAAAACATTACGAATGGAACATAATGTACCAATGTGCAAGCGTGTTATTGTCTATGACGAAAATTTGTTAAGTATTTCGTATAGACAAAACTAAAATAATTCAAGTGGTCTCAGTTTCAACTTTTGTAACCCAAGACCAAGGTTTAGGTCTAGAATGGACTGATTTGAACGGGACGTCACCTAGACCTTAGACAATACCGGCTTCTTAGAGGTTTTTTACTTTGGCATAAAACTAATACGGATTTTGATTCCTGACGTTTCGGGTAATTCACATCGCTCATGGTCACGGGGGGACTGAGGTGTCAGACGTCCCAATGTCAAAAGTTGCTGGCGAAGTACCCAGGTTCTATTACTCTTCTCTATTTTGACCGGTAAAAGCAGAGGCCTCTTGCAAGCTTTTATCTTGGATAGAGAATTGGATTGAAATAAAAAGGCAGAAATAGTTCACCTTTGTCTACTTCACCCTCTTTTTTTCTAAGTTTGAACAAAAAGGCTACTAGCTTAATCAACCATTGATAAATGTTGGTGGTTCTTAAGTACACTTATATTTATTAGGCTTTCATTATGTTTGTTGTATTCCTTGCCAATTTAGTTAGTCGTATGCATTGCTAACAATATTGGCTTATATAAAATCATTAGATTACATCTTAAGAAGTACGCGAGTACAAAACAGATTAGGTATCTGACGTGATGACGTCACTAAACCAATTTCTTACACCACAAGTGCTTCCTACATTAACTATTACCGGCTTGTCTATTTATATATGGATGTGATCTTTTATTTTAATGAAAGTGATATGGATTCAATGCTACGTAATGTCATCGAGTGGTAATAATGACAGTGAAAGTTTATTAGATGCGTCTCTATGTAAAAAATTACTGTATATTATCAACTAGCTGCAAACACAGTCCTCTTCCCCTTCCCACCCTTTCTTCATAAGTAAAGGATGGGAACGGGAAGAGGATTGGACAGGGAGGGGATTAACGGGGAAAAGGAAATCTCCTTTTTCCTGTCTATGCCCTACTCTGTCTATTAAAGTTAGGCTACGGATCTGTGACACATTTGGTTGTTGCGGATAGCTAGCGCTCACTGAACATCAGGTGCTCTTGCTCGTTTGCCACGTCTTCAATAAAAGAAAAACACTCCCTTAGCTGTTTTTTTTTTATTTTTGTCCTCTATTTATACAATGATCACAATTGCGATGTGTAGTTTCGACTAAGAATTAAAATATAAAACACACGTCCATTTTTATATGAAGCGAATGTTTTGTACCAATATACAAGGAAACAGTCACGCCTCGCTACTTAATGGGTAGACAGAAATTACAGATTTCGCACGGTACAGGAACACAAATCCCGCTTCTTCAACATTCAACTGTCATCTACGCGTACATGTGCGTCAGTTAAGATCACACATTAGTATGCCGACAATTTCCAATATGATAAATGATTCATCAATCAGTATCAGAAACCCAGAGTGATGATAGCTGACTTTTACCACATGGGGCCAATGCTGATGGGAACCGATATCCCATCGCCTCTCCCGTAACCTTTGACGATCGCTTAACATGTTTTTTTATAGGTACTTTTCTTCACAATCCCAGTTTTCACGACAAAACTGGATACCCATAAGGGTTTCCCGACGATACCAAGAAAACAAAGATCATGTTAGATCAAACACATCATAGTAAAGTATGAAGATGTAGAACGGATGAATGAGTTAAATCTCCAGAAAAATGCTAAAAAAGTGAGATTTAATGAAAATGGGGGAGACTTTGGGCAGGGAGATGATAGGAGACGACGGACAAACGACATACCTAACACAACACTATGAAAATGATGCCTGATAGCATATCTAGATGTGACACTTGATGTGTCGACGCATTAAAGTGCGTGACCCCTCAAGATCACAGACATGAGCAGATTTATTGACCTGATTATTTTCAAAAACTATCAACAGGTCTGGTTCACTATTCAGATAAACAATAACTCCAACTGAAGACAAAACATCTATTATTATAATTATAGTCCGTCTGTGATTACATCACGTTACTTAGTTCTTTACAATTTAGACACAATGCGTGAATAGTATGCGTGCGCAATAACATAAGACTCTTGTGGAATGCGACGCACTCACATCTCACTTCCTCGCACGCGGGCTTATTTGTGCATGTTTGTTAGTTTAACGAGGTAATTTCGCGGCGCAAACGATTTATAAGAACGTGCATGTGACGTCACCAGACAGAGGCCGTATGTTATTGTGCACGCATGAGAAAATTGGATCCCAATAAATACTTCGATTTTTTTTTATTTAAATAAAGATAGAAAAAGGGCTTTGTGGCTGTGCGACTTCATCGCCCCATAAGTCCTAAAATTAGTAAAAAAAATATTTGTTTAAACATATATCAGCCAACTTAAATACTATCTTGGCCATGTCCGAAGACGTAGCGGTCAGAATAGTTTTTAAATCGCCAACTTCACAGGAAACCTTACAAAAGAAACCCTATAACTTTCGTTACGGACAAACTCCAGTAGTACATGTTGCACATCCTCAACCACACCAGAATCAAAAAATCTAATTTATTTATTGGAATGCGCCCCGAGCTTAGCTTTGTCGCCGTTTTGACACTTGATAATTGAACGCCTTCTATCCATGGTTATAGAGGAATATGTGGTTGGGTAGTCCTATACCAGATGCCACTAACTCTCTACCTTGCATCAAAATACTCCTACCATAATACTTATATAAGTATATTAAATATGACAATAAATGGGAGACGGGAGCGACCGTGAACCCCAGTCCCACTCACCCTTAGGGCCCCCCGACGGGCTCGAAGCTAGTCGGTACACACGTGGGTTAAGCCGTTATTTAATTAAGTTAGTTTAAGAATTTATACTAGTAATAAATATAGCGTTTGTTATTCAGGAATAATATTGCATTCTATACGGGAAAGAATTTTTGAAATCGGTCCACTAGTTATTCAGTTTATTTGTTACAAACATACAAATAAAAAATCATTCCTCTTTATAAAATTACTGTAGATTATGTAAAACAAAACACTAATAGTATACTTGTATTTTTATTAAACGGTTTTATTTACCTGTACGGAATTTATTTGTTCATTTGGGTCAAAATTAGAAATTAAAATTTAAGCACCTTCCCGTTGTCAGATTGACATGAAATTTCGTGCACACATTTAATTTAGATGACAATACAATTTTCAGTGCACATAAAATAAAAACGTTAAACTTAAAAGTATTTTTTTAAGTAATTATTCAATTATCAGTCTTTAATTTTCTGTCATGTGCCACATTTAATAACATTAACATTTTTGTAAACAACTTTTCTTTAGACTATTACCGTACGGAGCCTCTTCTGGGCGTGATAACGTTGCACTCAAAAACAGGTTTCAAACAACTTTCCGGCATACGTTATCTTAATGGCACAGACAGAGACCGAACGCGTGTGATTCCTAACGAGTTATAAAGAATTACGAAACGTGATTTTACATCTAGAATAGCGTTGTAATGTTGCGTTTCTTTACGTATTCATTCATTCAATGATGCATTATATTAACAAAAAACGCGCGCATCACTATCTGTACAAACAAACTGACTGACAGCCCAAACTACTGAGCCTACAGACTTGAAATTGAACACAGAGATTTCTGTTTTTACATCGGCGAGTACTAAGAAAGTATTTAGTTAAACTCGCCCCCTAAAGATGTAAATAAGGGTATGAAAGGTTGTAAAACTACCCGTGCGAAGCGCGTCGGTAGTAGAGAATAAAAGAGACCACACGATGGAACTATCTGGTCAGAGTTGTGTGAGTCCACTGCGTGAGGCCGCAGGGGTATAGGGAGGGCTGCTTCCAGCAGTATACGACTTTTAGCTGAAAAGAGACAGTATGAAAGACCCGATTTCCCCCAGTCTCTGGTATTCTTGTGAACGTTCTCATTTTCCCCGTATAAATATTGCTAATGTATGTAAAATCTAACCGAAACAAGTTATATTTACACGAATCCATTTGAAATTTCTTTCTAAACCAGGAAGATGTAAACTGACCTAGATTTCTTGTTCAAACTGTATATATAACTTGCAGATTATAATAAGATATATTATATTTTTTTTTAGCTAAGACACGTTTGACGAATTTAGTAGGGAAAAAACGTCATAGGTTCACGAACATGCAACATGCGTCAGCAACATGCTTATTTGAATTTGGAATAGGATTTTTTTACTTGTATTCAATTTTGAGTTTTATTACTAAGATGCAAGGGTTTATTTTTATTGAATATTTATTTATTTTTTAACTATTGTCGCGCCTTTCCTGTTCTGATCTTTCATCTTGTTGGCAGTCCTTATGACTGCCTGTTTTTTTTTATGGGGCAAGACGGCAAACGAGCAAGCGGTTCACCTGATGTTAAGTGACCGCCACCCACAGGCATCCGTAACAAAAAAAATGAGTTGCAGATGTGTTGCCTACTTTTAATGAACAGAGGAGGAATATAGACAGGAAAAAGGCTTCTCCTATTCATGCCTTCCCCCGTCCAATCCCCTTTTTA
>JWHW01001703.1:85627-104558 GCA_000931545.1 Papilio glaucus
TATATATATATATATATAATCCCCCAATTTATGTATATATGGACAGATATTTGTCCGTCGGTTATATAGTATTTACTTGTGCCATTTGGTAAATTACAAGCCATAATTCACAGTGATTGAATTAATGGCAACACGGTTTATAGTGAAATAGAAGGTTGTATATCCCTCGAGAGCTGCTCTAGGCCCTGATATCTGACAAGAAACTAAATGAAACGCATGACTCTCTTCTAGAAAAAGGAAAGGCCCTCACACTCGATACAGTATTACCGTTTCAAAATAATAAAGACAATGTATCACGATAAACTCACATACAATTTTAAGATTTAAAAAAATTATATAACTGAAGGTAAACAAAAAAACAATGAATTTGTTTCCACGGTACAGTCAATCACAACACAAAAATACACAAACACAACTTTCAACACAGTATTTAAATATCTAGACACTATTTAATAACGTTTATATTAATGTCAATTTAATATTAAAAAAAACTATACTAAAACTTTATATTAAATATAAATAATTCTATAATTATTTAGAGATATCGCGGGCGACTGTACACCGATTTAATTTATGTGTTAAAACGCGTGCTTTTCCGGCAAACGTCGCGCAAAGACTGGAGAATAAAATATAAAACCTATTGCACTATTGCGCTTCACACGTTGGGACTAGTGCGTCCAACCTTCCAACCTTCCAACACGTGACGCCAACATCAATGGCCAACAATATGTATTAACACAAAAGTGCGTGACATTTTTTTTATTTACTTTTTTTATTGTAATCTATTTCAAGAACTTTATTGGAAAGTGTTTTTGACAATCAAATTTTGGTTCAGGAGTAGTTGGAAGCATACGGGGTAAAATATTCCAAAATTAAAACCCTTAACTACGGCTAAGATTGGCAAATACCTTAATAAATATATATGAAGGGCTATATTTTTCCTGAGCATACTAACTATACCTGCTTTTTAACAATAAAAGCAACATTTTTTACATTAATTTTTAGTCAAAATAGTTGAGATTAGATCAGCAAATACGATTGATATATGCCTATATTTTGAATATTGTATCCAAACATTTGTATATTGTGATAAATTGACGCCGCATTAGGGCGGATATTCGGTAGTGTTTATTTTAGTAAAATTTACTGGGATATGCCCAGTAAATGTTACTAAATAAATGACGTATTTTATATAACAAAATACTACAAAAATATATACAATAAGGAATCTGTGTAAATAATAGTTTAAAATACTTTACTGGTTTTAAAGCCATACGCATGAGACTGGACACGTTGCGTCCAATAATGACCAATGTTTGTCTTTGCCACATAGATGTAGTAGAGGGAAGCCTTAAATGGTCATATGTGGCCAGGGCGCGTTCTTGTAAGTTGTATGTGTGGGATGATGGATTAACATAATTAATTCTTTAAATTTGTTTATGTCAACACTTTTTAGTCTGTGCCTCATAGAGAAATTTAGGTTAGATCACAAGTTAATAAATAACCATCGTTCCTATTTACATTTAGCTGTATTAATGATTCAATATTATTGATACAAAATGTAAAAAAACAAGCTGAACCCCGCGTTTTTAATGCCGTGTAATTTAATTTAGCTGATAAATGTCCAGCTTAAGCTGAACCCTATTTAATATGATCGATCATATAGATCTGAGGTCAAGTTACATTGGATTAGTTTCTCAATACAAACTTTCATCCTTTCTTAGTTTTCACCTACATAATAACAGATCCCTGTGAAAATTTTAAGTCTCTAGGTCCAGTAGTTTGGGCTGTGCGTTAATATAGCAGTCTACTTCAGATAGCAGTTTGTTTCTAAAAAATAACGTTGTCTTAATTTGCTATTGAATATTGTATCTTTGTTATAGTTATTAAAACAACACTGAAACTACTGACCAATATTAAAAATAAAAACCATTGTTTTCGTAGTTTCATTTTTAAAAATAAATCTATCTTTCTCAGAATTATATTGGTTTAGATTAAACATTTTAAAAATCTCATTTGCTCTTAAAAACCTATGCATCTCGGACTATAACTTTGTCAACTCATAAATAATGTCACACGTCTTTTAACGTTCAGGCTCGTTTCTTTCGTAATCGTAAGATTTTTTTATAAACAAGCTATTTCAAACGTTATAACTAATTATGGTTATTAAGCAATTCGCAGTTGACAGCGCTGTTAATGCCTACTTAAACCTCTTTTACTACTCGAAATTACTTAAAGTTATAAAACATATGACGTAACTTAAAACTGTTTAAGTTAACGTTGTAAATTTATGTCTAACGTCTATTCGCGATTTGCAGAAAGTGCGCGTACAGACGTTGACAAATGAGTTGAGTAACGCGTCGGATCGCTTTCCATCTTTAATTATTTCATTTGTAAAGACGGATGTTGTCGATAAGATTGTTGCCTATCTGTACTTTAGTGTGCACGTAACTCTGACGTATTTTATAAGATAATAAACGCTGCAGTGGTGGTAGCCTTCAATGGTGACCTCACAAAACTGTTGAGACTCCTCCTACTAATATTATACATGCGAAAGTTTGTAAGTATGGATGTATGAATATTTGTTATTCTTTCACGCATAATCGGCTAAGTGGATCTGAATGAAATTTGGCACAGAGATAAATTACAGTCTGGAATAGCATATAGGGTACTTTTTATCCCGGAAAAATGTACGTTTCCCGTGGGACAATTTTTTAGGTTTTTTGTCTACATATTTAAAAGGCGATAGTTCCCTATGGCTACCAGGATGAAGCCGGGCGGATGACTTGTATAAATATGTGGGCCAGTTATTCAGGTGAATTTTTTTTAACCGCATATAGAGGAAAATACAATACTGAAGATAGCCAATATTAATTACAGTAAAAAGAAGCAAAACTGCATTCAAATATTTTTGGAAATACGCTTACCAGATCAGGCAAACGAAAAGGCTAATATATATAAATAAATACGCTGTAATGAAGCGATGTCCTACATTGATTGTCACTATATCTGATACTGCTGACATGACATAGAATCAAAGACAGCTCACTTATATAATTTACACGTTATACATAACGCAGTATATAATATAGTTCAGTGGTTGGTCATTTTTTGCGATCATAATGTCCAAAGTTTAAATCCCTGCAGGATCGCTTACAAATATTTGTGATTGATGTACGTGGAGATTTCGATGTATTGGAGGATCTAGGGGGGAGGGATCCTCCCCCAAGAATCCTCCATCAGCATTCTTCCGTGACGAATTCTAATGTTATATTTTTTTTTCGCCAGAATTACACTTGTTTATTCTAATTTAGTCTACATATGTTGTTTTTTTTGTTTTTATCTTACTAAAACCTACACTTAGGAGGGTCAAGCCGAGAATGGGGGTCGAGTAACAGAAAATGGGTCAAGCCCCGTCCAAATCGCAACCCAAAAATAACATAATGACTTGCGGATAGCAATTGCTATTTAATATAATTTCGGACTAATGAAAAAGTCCCTAGTAATTGTGAAGATATATTTTAGCAAAGTTAAAATAAGTAACAGTTAAGTACAAAGTTATGGGAGTCAATTAAATAGGGCTAACTTAGGTTGGACAATCTACGGTTAAATTAAATTGCACGGCGGCTAAAACCGCGGGGCTTAGCTTGTGTTTAGATGTTTTATAATAAAGATAATCGTTGCGGCGTAGGATGCAACAGTGAAAGTGGTGCGAGGTCGACGCATGCTCACGGCGCATGCGAGCAGACACAAAAGATTTACTACTGCTTTTGAACCACAGTTTAACAATCACACATGATTGTTTAAACTGTGTTTTGAACGGAAGATATCGGCTTGAGATGGAACACGAAATAAAAGCTCGTCCTTTACTCCATAAGAAATTATATTTAAAAAAAAACTTTATTGCGGTTCATAATATGACAAAAATAGTTAATATTAAAAATATGTGTGAAAATTTTTTATATACTTACAAACTTCCTATATTGGACTTTAAGAAAAGAACCTTGTCGATTTGTATTAAACTTTTTGGGGATGAACTTGTCACAGTCAATATTTATTTGTAATGCGTAATGTAAATCGAACTTTGACCATCGACTGTGACCGAGGTATCAATGCGTCCGGTTGATGGCATTATTTGAGAACATTCACCCATTGCGAAATACAATGATCGGTGCAATTATTTACAACAATATATTTACTGAACTGTTTAGTGTTTGTATGCAATAATTCTAACGAAGAATTGCAAACTATCAGTAAGAAAACACTTTGATCGCTGATACAATTCACTAAATTATATCAATGACATAAATATACAAAGAAACGATAATATTCACTGATAATATTTTATATGTGTCATAAGATTTGACATCAGTACAATATATCAACGTTTATCTTGATTTCTTTAAGTTATAATGGATAAAATGTAAAATGTCTTAAAATAAATATGCCGATTGAAAAGATAAATTTTTAACATATTTCATTAACACGCCATCTGTTATCGTATTGTAACATTTAGTGGATACGAATAGCGCAACGTCAAAGTTATACGTTTAAAACATAGGTGGCGCTTAAACGCTATCTAGTATTTTAAACGTATCGTTCAAAAAGTATTTTAAATGTAAATTATTTTGTTTGAACGTTTACATTAGCGTAGTTAAAAAGATCCATCGCGGTTATTTGTTACTTTCTAAGCCTAATAAGACTGTGAAAATTATATATTGAATAAAATCTTCGATAAAAGGCTGCAGTCAAAATACAGCGTGTATTATTTTACCTGGGGTAACATTATAGTTAATGCAAGTGAATTAAAAATCGCCATGTTTATGGATGAATTACGTAAGGCGTTCTTAGTTAACGATGAAGATATTAATGTCAGCCTGTCGACTTGTTTACCTTACGGACTGGCACAGATAGCATCTAAAAATTGATGATTACTATGTCTGCGTGAAGGTACTCAACCTTTTAATAAATAAATAAGTAATAACCTTGTCAGCTTTGTCGGTGGGCGGGCTCGCGGGCGGGCTGCGCGGCAGGCCGAGGTCCTCCTCGTCGTCGCTGCACTCCCCGCGCCCGCGTCTCCGCACTGCCGCCACCAGCTCCGCCTGACCACAGACAAAATTTAAATAATTACCTTACACAACACATTCACACCTAAGGTATTGTTTTTGTTGTCTTGGTATGTTTTTGGGTCGTTCGAATCGTCTACAAATCCCGCCCCCTCTTCCCCATGATTTATTGAATTGATGATTATATGATGATAAAATGATGGGAAGGGGAAGAGAACTGGAATTAAGTCTCGGATATCTCATGGTATTTCATCGGTCAATTACCTATTCGTGCAATAACTGTTTTTGCTGCCTTAAATTGTTATTCATATATCGGAAAACAAGTTCTCGAAGAGTTTGTTTTATCTTTTACTTATTGAGCAATAACTTATTTAAAATAACTTCTACTATGCGCGCGTAATGTTGCTAAAGACGTAATGAGGTTTGTTCCGAAAACTTCGTTAAGTGTTTATCTTAATTTTGTTTGAGTAAATTTTTAAGTTACTTTTAAGTAAATAAATGTATTTTTTTTGTCCCTGCCTTTTCCCACTTATGTGGGGTTGCCACAGTACGTACGTAGTCCGTACTCGGGCATTTAATATATAAAATATTAGTAGATTATAGGAATTATTTAACTAATATTTATTTTCATTTTAACTGAGCTTAAACTCATGCTAAGATATGGCTCACGAGTAAAGTCGAATGGCGATTTCGAACCCACGACCATGTTGTGCATGTTTCGAAATCCGTACCATTAGGCTATTGGCGCTTAAATAAATAAATATGTGTATTTTAATCGCGATTTTTGATGTCCTAAGTATTTGACAAGTATTGTCAAAGACCCCTTCAAAGCAATAACTTGACTGCTTTGTTTCTTAATTCTTGAACAGAGTCATCAGGAAAAACTGGAATGTCTATTGTTTTCCGGATTAAAGATGTGTGTGCAAAAATTTGATGATCGGTGAGTCATTAAAATACGAAGGCATAAACAAACAAACCTACATTCGTATTTATAATATTGAGTTAGGATTGAGCATTAAATTAAATTAATTTTTAACAGTGGTAGAGCCTGTAATAACGAAATCTGCACAGAACGGGCCAACCGGTGAAATACCTCGCAGAAGACAGGCGTGAAGAAGAAGTGTTCTGTAATTCGACTGATGAGGTGCTGAAGGCCTAGTTGAGGAGGTGGAGGCCTTTCACGCATCCTTCTTTAATAAGTATAGAATGGAAAGTTGAAGAGGATTTGTCGCGGAAGTGGATGAATAGGAAAAGGGAATCCTTTTTTCTGTTTACCCCTTCTCTGTCCATTAAACCTTTAATTAGTGAACGCTTTTGCAACACATTAGCTCGTTGCAGAAGCCCATTGGGTTGCGGGCACTCAACATCAGGTGCACCGCTTGCTCGTTTGCCACCTTCTTCTATAAAAAGATAATGTATGCAGGTGCATCTGGAATATTGTATATGTAGTATTATTAAGGTGGGTACTTTAGTAGCGGGCGGATGCTGCAATGATAAGTTATCGTCTTCCGCTGACACACTCTGCACAGAGATTGCAATAATGTACTAATAAACTAATCATATATTATAATAATTACTTATAACATCCTTGTCCAAGAACTAGTAATGGCGTAATGGTTGAAATTCGACCATAATTTATTATCATAATATACATATGTCAAAGAATTAATAATAAACCACTATTAGTTACACATAATAGATGGCGCTGTCATAAAAAATATCATTTTATGTTTTATTTTATTCAATTTAGAGACTTCTAACTGGCATGTATAAATTTTGATTTTCTCTGGTTTTTATATTATTAATATAATATACCTAAAAACGCTTGAGAAGTTTTCGGATTTCGTGAATATTGATCAAGTATTTTTTATTAAAAACGCACCCATAGCACTGAAAGCTTAGCTCTCGTCACCCAACAGAATCTTCTTTTCCATGCTTGATTCATCACCACCTTTGTTGATTTAGAACTTTAGCATTATCACTGTCACATACAACACTAAACAACAATCACAAACAATTTATAGATAAGGAAAAAAATAAAAACGTGGTTATAATTTATTTATTTGAAGTTACGTATAAAAAAAAATACTGTCGGTTTTCGAACGCAACATTAAAAGTGTCAGACGTTGGCGCGCACATATTAATAACTAAAACTGTCAAATCGTACAAAACATGTTATGACTCAGTTTTAAGACATACAATACATACATGTCACCGTAAAATTGTGAACCTCGTTACATTTAACTGTTTCTTATATTCTAATTTATTTTTTCTTGATAGTTTATAAGGTATCGATGGAAAATTGTGACGTTCCAATTAAGTTAAACATCATAGTTATACTGAAAGCTAATCATGTTATGTTTGTCAAATTACACATGATAGTTAAACATAAAAATAATATATAAGCGTTCAGAAATATTTTTTATTTCCTTAATAAGCATAGTTATATATTATATGTACATATCTTAAATAGATGTTAATCAAATAAAAAACACACAAGCAGTCATAAGGACTCTAGACAGAAGTGAAAACTGACAGTTGACAAGGCGCGACAATATTTCAAAAATAAATAAATAATCAACAAAAATAAACTCTTGTCTATTAACAATAAAATTCAAAATTGAATACAAAAAATATGAAAATCTGTTTTAAAATTCCAATAAGCATGTCGCTGACGCATGTTGCGCATGTTTACGTGAACCTATGAGATTTTGTTCTTTAATTTTATTTTGTTGTTGCGATTGACTTGACTCGTCAAACTGTAAATGATTAGTTAAGTCACAATTTTACGATATTTTATAACATCACTAGTCCGATTATAAATAGACGATATTCGCTATTTTATGGTCACACATAAATATGATGAATATTGAAAAGGATAAGTCGAGGAAAATTGCAATTCTCGGTTCAAATGACCTGTCAAAATTTATTGTAGGTTAGTTATGGACTCATTAAACAATAATTTTATCATACATTGACTGACTGAACATATTTGAGTCAGCATTTCGATTAGTCAATCAGCAAATATTATTCGATCCTTAAGAAGTGTGTTAGGCGTGAAGTTGAATTATAGGATTAAAAATAGCGTTATAAGGGAAAAGTGTGGCTTAAAAGTGGATGACTAGAATTGAGAAAGGTTTGCGGAAATTGCTTCGGTGGTTCGGTCATGTTGAAAGGATGAATGAAGAGAGAATAACTAAATAAACTTATGTTGCAAACGTGAGTGGCAGTGTTGGTAGGGGACGCCCTAGGAGAACCTATATCAATTAGATTAGCGGTTTACTAAAAAAGGCCGATATAAGGAGCACCCATAACCGACGAGCATGTATGCGTTGATATATGAATGTAGAAGAAGCGAGAGAGGTGTGCCAGGATCGCGCCAAATGGAAATCCGTGGTCTCTGCCAACCCCACTGGGTTACGGGCGTGAGCGCATATTTATTTAAATATTATTCGATAGGAGGCAGTGTTTAGGTTACGTTAAACAGTCATTTGAAGACGACAAATTCCGTGTCGTGGTTCACATTTCTGGACTTTAGTAAAAACTAAGAAATAGTAAACCATTTATTCATAATAAAGTTGACGATAAATTTAATTTCATACATTTAAAAAAAAAAAAAATTATCTTTGAAATAGAAATTTATCGCATAGATGTTGTCTATTTTAAATTATGTATATATGGATCTTTGTTATTCTTTCACGCAAAAACACCTGAACGGATCTGGATGAAATTTGGCACAGAGATAGATTATAGTCTGGAAAAGCACACGGGCTACTTTTTAACCCGAAAAAATGTACGGTTCCCGTAGGATTTTTTTTTATTTTTTTACAGTTGCATATTCACGTATATAAAAGGCGATGTTCCCTAGATTTTGAAACAGCTACCCGGGCGAAGCCTGGGCGGACCACTAGTTACTAATAAATCTCTATTTCTGTTTTATTAGAACCGAGAAAATATTAGGAACATCTTCCAACAATTATATATATTTCGAAGAAAAAAATTTTAAGAAACTATTTCTTAGAATTGTCAGATAACTTCTATGAAAGTTTAAATGGTTAATTGTTTATTTATCTAATAGGACGTGACATGGAAGGCGTGAGTACACTAATGAGTTCCGTTGAATAAACATTAAGGAACAGTCAGTGCGGAATAACAATTAAATACTATTTTCAATCACGCTGAATTTCTTTTAAATGCAATCAAAGCGATAACAAATTAACCTAAAAAACCGGCCAAGTACAAGCCGGGCTCGCGTACGAAGGGTTCCGTACCATTATATCTAAAAAAATCACGTTTCTTGTGTAGGAGACCACTTAAATATTTATTTAATTCTGCTTTTTAGTATTTCCTGTTATATCGGCAACAGAAATACATCATCTGTGAAAATTTCAATTGTCTAACTATCACGGTTCATGAGATACAGCCTGGTGATAGACGGACTGACAGACAGACGGACAGCGGGGTCTTAGTAATAGGGTCGCGTTTTACCCTTTGGATACGGAACCCTAAAAATTTAATAATACATGACATTAAACTCGAAGTCGAGATTTATCGATAACTTTCTACCTATGTGGGGTCGGCACAGTATGAGTGTCGTCAATACTGATATATTTTGGCTACAGTTTGACGGTCGCCCGCCTGACGCCAACCATACTCAGTTCCTACATTAATATAATATTGAATATTTCAAGCTAAGTATTTATTTCTACAGTTCTAAGCACTACACATTATTATTAATACAAAAGTAAGGGTTTGTTATTTTCCTTAAGGAAATATTTAAATAAAATCTTGACATACATAATATGTACTGTATTGTAACCGCAAATTAAATATTGAATATTATTTTGACATGTAATATATTAATTATTATTAATAGTTCTTCCATTAATAATAATTAATATATATTATTTCTTATATTAAAGATACGTTAATCATTCATAACACCCAAGAATACGTTTAAAGATGTATGGAAGTGGATAAATTTAAATGGTAAGTACAAGAATCTTGTATGAGACAGTTTAGGTAGAATCAAGCGCATGCCTCAGTACCTTCATCTTCCTGCCCTTTTAACCATCTTTGGGGTCGGCACAGTAGGTTCTCTTCTATATCCCTCTATCAGTCGACATTTGAATTGACACCCTTCTTACACATGTCACCTTCAATAAATTGCAAATAAAGATGACGCTAGTAATTCGTGGTATTTCGTGCCATTTCCAACCATTTTACAATGTCAACCCATTTGTAAAGTTTGAATGAAATGTAAATAAGTTTTTGTTTTGCTAACCACAGAATAATAATTAAAAACGTCAAAAAAACCGTATAAAATTTCACAGTGCCGTATTCAAAAGTTTAAGTATTTAAACGCAACATTTGGATGTTTGAATGCATCGCAACGCGCGGAGTTACGAAAGGCCGTTTGAAACGCGCGATGTTGACGTGGGCGGGGAGCTAGCTTTTGTAACTCTTATAGTTTGTTGCGGTCGTGTTTTGAAAAGTAACAAGACAGAAATATAGTTTTGTCTTAGCTGTGTATGCAAGCAGGGGTGGACCGGTAGTACCTAAAAAAAAGAATTGCAACTTGCCAGTGTAGAATATGCAAAACGAAAAAAAAAAAAGTTTTTATACTAAGTAACCCTCGTCTGATAGCCCTTATATCCGCGGGGCCCTGGGTTACAGCCCAAAAAGTCCTACGGTAAGGTGCTTTAGGTTACATTTTATGTTTTTCAATAAGTCGTCGTCGGCGTCCATACGGACTGTCAACATCAGATGATTGTATTAAAGTTAATGCATAGAGAACAATCAACTACATTTTGTTTTTTTTTTTATTACAAGACATCTAAAGTAGATATTATAAAACCTTTATTTGTTTGTTAGTTGCCAGCATAGTTTAATGGCGTGTGTATTTTGAATAGTAGAGTGAATAGGCGAATACTAACCTCACCAATAACCTTAACGATAAGATTGAGATCAGGCATTCATTTCTGACATTTAAAAAATATACTTAAGCTAAGTTCAAGTTACGTTACATTAAGAAAATAAACACAAATATTTAACCAGTAATAAGTGATAATGGATCCAAAATAGCAACAAACCAATTAGTCGGTTGATTCACGAGTGCTGAGTCAGCAATTTAAACTTGACTCAACGTTCCGCCCAGCCTTCGTCTCGGCACAAAGTCACTTCTACTCGTACACCGTGTGTATGTCTGTGTGTATGCTTTGTTTGGTGTTTCGTAAAGCCGGTTGCGTTGTTTGACCATATTTATAACTTTACCTTGTTGAATTAGAACTATGTTGGATTCTATAATGCTTTGTATAAAATTGTACAATTTTAACAGTGGTAGAGCCCACAACAACATCTGTTGCACGAGTGGGCCGGCTCGGTCGGTGAAATACCACGAGCTCACAGAAGACAGGCGTGAAGTAGAAGTATATCTGCGTTTTGCCTGATGAGTGACGTGCCGGAAGCTTAATCCTAATCCTTTTCCCCTTCCTTTCATTGTCTAATAAGGAAAAGATGGGAAGAGTATATGACGAGGGAAAGGATGGTTAGGAAAGGGGAAATATCATTTTTTCGGTTAAAAAAGGAAGAGGGGTTTGACGGGGGAGGGTATGGATAGGAAAAGGATATTTCTAAGTTAGAGAAAATGTGTACAGTCAGTAGTAATTAATAATAAATAAAAAAAATCTTCTATAAAATGATTCACTGCATTCGTGTTTTGTGTGTGTGAGAGATGTGTGTGAAATGATAAGCTATCATGGCTGCGTTATACGTATATTTAATTTTTTTTGACGTAAAAGATTAAGAAAGGACTTATCTAAATTTCTTTCAACCTCTATTTTGGACCTTAGAGGATGTCTAAAGGTCCAAAATAGGGGTTGAAAGTTTGTACGAATAAATTACCGTGCGAAGACTGGTTGATAGTAATGTCAATAAATTTAAAGAAATTATGAATATATCTAAATTGAATATTCAAAATTCAACCTTATACAGTACGATCGCTAAATTCATGTTACATCGATGATCGATGTATCTCCAATAAATTTAATACGTAATAAAAACTTGGCAATGTAACGGTGGCATATGGTGGTCTCCATTACGGGAGCTTACGACATAAAATCGTTTAATGTTTATATTTGATTCCGTTTTCGATTTATACTCAAGATACTGGTCCTGACTCATGAGTTTTATTATCAATGTTTTCGTTTATGCTCAGAGCCAAAGATAGTTTGAATTTTAATTAACATTGAGTTATTATGTAGGGTAAAGTTTTTATGTGTATTTACCTTAACGACGACAAATCATTAAAAGTAATGATTTTTTAAATTCGAATTTAAAATAAACTAAAAGAAATAGTAATAAAAAAACTTTATTTTAACTTAAATCTTTAACTGTAATCTTCTCTAAGATTATTAATGATTTTTTAAATTATTTCAATCAGATCATACGCGTGGAAGATATTGAATCAAAAGCTTGACTTGTTAAAAATCAAATCATAACGTATTTTAATTTATGTGTTAAACAATTAAATTAAAAAAAAAAATATTTACCAGGAAAACCTTTGTAGCAACCAGCCATTTTACACTCCATATAGTACGCAAAACATTTCTAAACGAACGACCCATCTTCACTAGGAAGTCACAACACAAGATTAAACACGTGTCCGGAAAAAAACAGTCGACTAAGAAATAAAATCTACATTTAAAAAAATCATTAATTTTTGCCACACGCTGTATTACTTCACTGCGTTCCACAGGGTAAATAAATAGAAAATATATAATTAAAATTCAATAAAGAATATCTTAGATATGTAAAAGAACACTATCACTTTGCCAATTCAATCAATTTTTGCAAAGTAAACAACACAAAATATCCCTGACAATTTGTACAATACATTTTCTTCAAACCCGTTGAATCAGATGTCTCTTCACAAGTCACAAAAATTATTTTCTCTAACATAGACAAATTAACCCGCACAAATGATCGCAAGGTGTACAAACACTGATTCAAACATACATTACACGCAGTAAGAGGTTTTGGAAAGGCGGGGATCAGTCACCGAAACGGCAATTGAAAAAGACCAGCTTTGCTTTCTAAGCACGTCACTCGACGGGCTTCACGATTATTATTTACATAATTCAAACATCTTTTACTCAAACGGATAATGAGATGGTTGCCTTACATTATAATGTTTTTTGTAGGTTTATTTTCATTTTATAAAATAAATATCTAATAACTTTGTGCAGTTTAAATATTAAAATCATTATTGAGAGTCACTATTATAACGTTTATTAATTTAAATCTTAAAAATTCTTACTACTAACTAACCAACGTGACTCAGTGGCCTTGGTCTCCGACGAGAGCCTCAACTCTCTCCGATCCCGTGCCATCTCTCGCCAGTTCCGAATTTGAAGTTGAAGGTCCTTCTCTACTTCACCTGGGACGTGCCGACAGTCACTTGTTCGTCCCAATGCACGCTTCACGTCCCTTTCTTCCCAGGTGGCCGAGCCAGCGCAGTCTGTGTGTGTCTCCAATAACGTTCGACTCGGCCATCAGTTTCTCTATTTCTGCGTTTTACCTGATTCGCCATGTTTCATCCTCTCTCCGCACCTAGCTTAGTACAGTTATTGGCATCTTGGCATTGTAATTTGGTGTATTTAACATAGTCTTTCCAAGAATACCTTAATCTCTTTTCAATTTAAATTACTGTAATAACCTCTCTTTTAATCTTTTGATTATTAAATGTCTAAATCACACAATTTCCCCGCAATGTCAAGGGCAATGTTGCCAAATGTAGTAAGGGGACTTGGTTGGCTACAAAATATTTTAGTTGAATAATAATTTTATATTCTATTAAAATAAATAATTGAGATTGGTTTTTACTAAATTACCGAAGTTAATTTAATAGAGGTTTAAACTGATAATACTTGGACATTTTATATTTGGTAGGGAATATCATGGGTTCCATGAAACGCATCTTTAAATTGCGAAAATCTCGTCTTTATCGTATTCCTAAGATGCATAGACTCATAAAAGATCCCGGAGCGATAAATAAAAGTGGCCAAGTGAATAATTTCCTAAAATAAACGGTAAAGGAAAACATCGTAAAGAAATCCCGGTTTCCTTAGAACCACCAAATTCAAAGACATGTGAGATCCACCAACCCGCACTGGGCCAGCGTGGTGGATTACGGCCCCTTCCCTGTCTCGGAGAGAAGGGCTGTGTCCCTACAGTAAGGAAACATACTAATAAAAGGCTGATTTATTAATATATCTTCTTAAATAAATGAAAATAAAATTATCTCCGGTCATTGACACATAATTACTTTAAGTATAAACTACTTTGGGACTAAGTACAACTTAAATGATCAGCGGAGCATAAAGCACGATGTAATGTATTGCAGTTTCGTTATATAGAGTTTTTAATTTGTTAGCTCACAGTTAGTTTAAACTGGCAACTAACTGTAACTGAACTTTTTCTGGTGGAGTTGAAACGAAAGAACAACAGCAAAAACGCGCCTAAAGTACGATTTGACTCATAGGTGGGCAGTTAATGAGGAACATACAGATACTAGCTTGTTAACTCAATAATATACGGATATAGCAATCGTTATCCGGTCCGGGTAACCGCCTCGACTTCGCCCGGGTAGTACAAATTATGTTGATATAATTACTACAACTTCACAGGATCACCCGCTAGGCCAATCTGAACGATTCCTGAAAATATCATCGAAATCGGTCCAGCCGTTCGGGAGTCTGTAGGTAACATACGCATATCGCCTTTTACATGTTCCTAGCACATCTCTCTCTTCTACATTCACACATACATACATGTTTGGCCTTTACGGGTACTATTAAAATCGCATTTATGTAAAACATACGCTGGATATAATAAAAAGTAAGGGGAGTTGGTTGTCTACCAAAAAAAAATTGTAAAACAGCATTTTAAATACAAGCTAACAGCTTATAGCTTTAATCTCAGTTTAATGTAAAAGATCGGAGCAATTTTACGAATTTAAGATGTGGGTCAAGTGCGGGTTAAAGGTCATAAGGTCAAGGCAGACCGGAGGACGCAGACCAGAGATTTTTACTCGCTGTATCATCCTAACGATATTGAGTCGCTCAGTCGCTACACGTGGCAGTTTAAACTTAACTTAACCAGTTGGATATGTTAGAGCACCGTTTGTTTCAGAGCTGTAGCAAAAAAAGATGGTCTTTTAAGAAGCTGGGACTTTGACTGTGACGTATGGAGGTCTTGTTATATTTAAATGATTAAGTTAATAACTTATTTTAGAATTAAAAAAGTCTATCAACTTCATAGCCTATAAGTTGGAATTTAAACTTACAACCTAACGTTTGAGAGTACTGGTTTTAAATTCGAGAGGATCGAAGTTTCAACCAAGGGAATTCATTCATTTTTATATACATATATAAGTAAATAAAAACGATTTAACTTATTTATATTGTGGATAATACGTTTGCTTTAATTTCCATTATCGTATCCCATAATCATTAACCAGGTGCCGTCAGGTCTAATATTAAAAGAAATACAGAACGTGTAATAAAGCTTTTATTACGAGAAATATATATTAACATAGTATCTTCTATATGTCTCTTATTCAAGTAGAGCTTTAATAAAACGTCTTCCGTATTAAGTACCGCGTGATATATGAGACCACTGTAACACAATCCGATGAGTAGGCGTTTAGGAATTACCAGATCTTAACTGTCACTTTCTATACAAGAACTAAGCATATATACGAGTACGTGTGTACGTGTGTAAGTGTCGTGGCTAGGTTATGGTTGGCTTTATTACCTCTTGGTTTACATTTAAGAGGTACCCACAGTTTTACCGGGTGGCCCCAACAACACCCATACCTTAAACATGTATATTTAATAAAAATAAATAAATAAATATGCGCTCACGCCCCTAACCCAGAGGGGTAATCAAAGATCATGGATTTCCATTCGGTGCGATCTTGGCACACCTCTCTCGCTTCTTCTACATTCATACATCTACGCATACATGCTCGTCGGTTATGGGTGCTCCTTAATTCGCCCTTTTGTAGTAAACATCTTTGCACATTTTTTTGTAACAAAAGACATCCCACAGGAATCGTACATTTTTTCGGAATAAAAAGTAGCCTACGTGCTATTCCAGACTGTAATCTATCTCAGTGCCAAATTTCATCCATTTCAGTTCAGTAGTTTTTGCGTAAAAGAATAACAAACATCCATACTTACAAACTTTTGCATTTACAATATTAGTAGGATAGGAATACCTTATACATAATACAGTAAATAATGTAATAATAAATTATATTTAAAATAAATATACCTTTAATATTAAACTTAACTTTCTTTTTAATTGCATAATTAATTAAGAAAATCCAAGATAATTAAAAAAATATTTTATACAAATATTCCGCCTTCATTCTTTATTAACGTTGCACTTCTTTTGTTCGTTAGAAAAACTTATTAAAACTTTGACCTCGACATAAATTATAACATTACGGACTTATAAAACAAGGTCTGTTATCCATTAATTCTGTTTCACGCTTGGCCACAACGCCACCTGGTGCCTATTAATTTATAAGCCTTTGTCTACTAATTTTACTAAGCGATGATTCAGGAAAGATTCGTCTAATGGTAAGTGATAAATGCTTTTATCTGTACCTATTTGCCTACTGCTACCCTCATAAAAGACGCAGTATTGCCTATTTGCCCACTACTACCCTCATAAAAGACGTAGTATTACCTATTTGTCTATTACTAAGGGTAGTATCAGGGGATAAAAGACGCAGTATTACCTGTTTGCTTACTACTACTCCTTACTATTACCTATTTGTCTATTACTACCCTCTCTATAAGACGCAGTATTGCCTATTTGCCTACTACTACCGTCATAAAATACGTAGTATTACCTATTTGCCTACTACTACCCTCATAAAAGACGTAGTATTACCTATTTGCCTACTACTACCCTCATAAAAGACGTAGTATTACCTATTTGCCTACTACTACCCTCATAAAAGACGCAGTATTACCTATTTGCTTACTACTACTCTCATAAAAGACGTAGTATTACCACCTAGTATTAGCTAAATTGTGATTTTTGAAAAACATAATATAATTTAACACATAATTTTTTTTGCTAAATC
This sequence comes from Papilio glaucus, assembly GCA_000931545.1. Classification (NCBI taxonomy): domain Eukaryota; kingdom Metazoa; phylum Arthropoda; class Insecta; order Lepidoptera; family Papilionidae; genus Papilio; species Papilio glaucus. The sequence continues at coordinate 102,854 of JWHW01001703.1, forward strand.
TAACCTCTAAGCAACAACGATGGTGTTCATTTCTACTTCTAGAAGTGCCTATCAAGTTAAAATTGTTCTTTGTATAAAATGTATCAAATTTCTTTACGTTGATTCATAATTAGGAAGCCATTTGATTCACTAAATCCACAAGGCATGTTAAAATTTAATCACATATATTTTAGTGGCAATTTGCAAACGATCCGCGGACCAATTATTTCTCAACGCCGATAAGACCGGTTGTAGACACGTCAAGAATTCAACATGGTTCATTAACAACACGTACGACGTATTTTAATAACGAATTAGTAAAAGGATAACGAGCAAATGTGTTTAAATTAAAATTGATATCAGACAATGGTTTGTAATATTCAAAAGAAATTGCGATCTCATTGTGTTAAGATTCAAATAAGTGAGAGTTTATTGGTTTCGTAACTAAGCTCAGGAAAGAATTTTAGATATTTAAGCCCAAATAATAAGGGAATAAAGCTATATTTTAATCACTGAAAATGTTGATTCTAATATAACAACAAACAGTGGTAGAGCCCGCAACAACATCTGTTGCACGAATGTGCCCGCTCCACCGGTGAAATACCACGACCTCACAGAAGATAAGCGTGAAGTAGAAGCACTCTGGTGCCGGAGGCCTAATTTCAGTCCTCTTCCCCTTCCCACCCTTTCCTCTTAAGGATAAAAAACAAAAAACGCACAATAAACCGTTAGAAATATAACTAGTAGTAAGGTTTTTATATGTATACAGTTACGTATTTATTAGTTATCTAAGTTTTTTTGGATGTATGTTTGTTACTCTTTCACGCAAAAACGGCTGAACGAATCTGGATTAAATTTGGCATAGAGATAGATTACAGACTGGAATAGCATATAGGCTACGTTTTATCCCGGAAAATTGTACGGTTACTGCAGTTTTTTTTATGGATTCCGAAACGGCTACGCGGACGAAGCCGGGCGGATAACTAGTATAATATAAAACAATGATAATATACAAAAAGTAGTAGCTCATTAGCGGGCAAAAAGTGAAGAGTCGAAAACGTCCTAATCGGGACGTTTTTTCTCAATTCCACAAGACGACGAGTAGGAAGTGACAAACACTAGCTGTCCTCTTTTAAATTGATATTTTAATTACTCTACGTATCCTTTTCACATAATTCGACAGTTTGTTTTTTTCCGTCAATGTCTTTGGAAAAGTAACCGGTGATTTTGAATGTGTATAACACACCTATATAAAATATCATAGAATAAAAAGATTTAAATGTGCTACAGATAGTTTCTCGTCGGTTTCTTTTTTTTTACGAAAAATTACTCATGCAAACATAACAGGTTTTCAAGTGACAACCTTTTAAGTGAACGATATTTTATAGTATACTTAGTTACAACTTAAGACAAAGCCATTGGTATGCCGTCGGGCATCCGATCCGAATCATAGTATAGAAGTAAATTTTTTACTTCAATAAGGCACCAAGAAAATATTGTATGGTGTACAAGAGAAAATAGAAAATGGAAAATATCTTAAATCACAAATACAATCACAGATTTAAGTTTATTATAAATAAAAAAGCAATACACATTACTATTAATAATTATAATTTAAGCTTAGGCATACAAATACATAGGCACATTATCTAGTTGCAATAAACTTTTATGTCCAACTCAATGTCAAACCACAAACAACCAGTCGTTATTGATTCGACGCCGGCAA
>JWHW01001746.1:8613-19471 GCA_000931545.1 Papilio glaucus
TCGGTTTCTAGAATGATCTAAAATGTCTGGCTTGTTAATTAACTTACGATTGTGATTTCATAATTAGTACTATTTACAAATGTATTAATTGAAAGTGACCAGTGCTTTTGACAAAATGATTTTTGACAGTGATAGAGCCCTCAACAACATCTGTTCCACGAAGGTGCCGAGTCGACCGGTGAAATACAAACATCACAGAAAAGAGGCGTGATGTAGAAGTTGTCTGCGTTTCGTCTGATGAGTGTGGTGCCGGAGGCCTTATTCCAGCCTTTGTCCTTTTGTTAACCTTTTCTAATAAGGGAAGAATGATAAAGAGAGGAGAATTTGATCGTATCTATGTTTATCACTTCCTCTGTCCATTAAAGGTAGGCAACGCATCTGCAGCTCATTAGCTTGTTGCAGATGCGTGTGGGTAGCGGTCACTTTATACACGCTTGCTCGCTTGCCCCCTTGTTCCATAAAAAAGTACCGTAATTGCGACCTAAAGCTCAATTAAATTACTTTTACGTTATTTACGGACCATGCATTTCGAATGTACAACAGATTTTCATTTTTTCTTCGTAATGAATATTCATTTGTTTTTTTATGTATTTATTTTTAGATATGTTGGGTACATTGAAGCCACTTCACCTATCATACTTATTAGAGATCCAGAGATCATCAAACATATCACAGTGAAAGACTTCGATCACTTTGTCAACCACAAGAACTTTTTTCCTGACGAAATTGAACCTTTGTTCGGCAGCAGCTTGTTTATGATGAAAGGTAATTATTAATAACTATCTGACCCAGCAAACTTCGTTCTGCCTTAGAATTATTGTTATGCTGTTACCATATTGGCTGCATTTATTGCTGAATGAAAGGGATCGATCCGGGGCGATCCGACCCCTTTATTGAAAACACATTAAGCTTGAGCACCGTGGGTGACAGCGAGGGGCGCGAGGGTGATAGCATCCAGCGAACAGTCCCGATATCGGTGTGAGTTCCGCGCTTGATTTTATTTTCGCGCGATAATTCCTAAGAAACTTATTTTAATTATAATGGTGCTTAAGGTAAGTAACGTATTTGCGTTAATAAGGAATAATACCGTATCCGTCTAAATAGCTTTTCAAATACCGCATTGTACCCATCTTTTTTAAAGTTAGAATGGGTTTAGTAAGCTATTCTTAAAAGATAGATACACATCATCGAGGAATTTTGGTTATCTTTTTAAGGTTTACAGTTCCGTAGTACATTATTTATGATTTTGATCTCGTAAGGTTTAGCCAGCGTTTGCAATGTAATCGCATATAAAAGTGTTTTTTACAACAGCGCATTACAAATCTTTGAAATTTTCATCTTTTCTCTAGCATAATATGCATGTTCTATACCTATCAACCTTCCTCTTTAATCACTCTATCTATTAATAAAAACCGCATTAAAATCCGTTGCGTAGTTTGAAGTTAGATCCAAGGGAACAGACAGAAGAAGCGACTTTGTTTTATACTGCGTGAAAAAGATATCGTCACCATCATAATCGTCATCACCAGTAAATTGAAGTCTGTTCACAAAGTTTGATAGAAATTTCGATCCATAATACAAGATCTATATCACGGAAATGTTACTAATGATTGGCTGCTGTCTAAAATAACTTTATATCTTAATTATCCACTTGAAATGTATAACTACATTTTAAGTGGCCACTAAAGATAAATTAACTACAACGCAGTTTGTACAATTGTAAATTGTTAAGTGTAATTATGTTATCTTTAATGTTTACTTACGTTGTTATATAAATATATACTATTGAACTCTATGACGGTAAGCATCCACAACGATTAAGATAAGGCGGTTGTTGTTCATTCAGTCGTACATAAGTGCCTTGAACTTTAACAGAGTAAATAAGTCATCCTTTGTTTTGTCAGATTTCAATATATTCAAAAACAAATAAATAATGTAGCTTATAAAATACTACAACTAATTTACAAAAAAATAAATGAACTACAAGTCAGAATTCTTTTGTCAGGGAAAAGCAAACGATCAAAAATTAGGATTATCATTTTTTAAAGTCAAGACGTCTCTCTAACAGGAAAATTACAGAAAGTTTTTAGATTTGAAGGGCTCAAAAGCGATCGTTATCACAATAATAACAATGTCTGCGTTCAACGTATTTTCGGTATAGGCATGAGAGAATAAGCAGAAAATTCTGACTAAAATTTATGTTTCAATGTAGTCGGGGGACTACTTGTTCACCTCGATACAATTATTAAACGGGATGTTACTTTTCAATACCCTGTAAAAATATTTAGGGTGTTAGGTAAGATACGGCAGTAATACTCTTATCTTTTTTGTGACCTCAATCAGTAAGATTCCCTGGAATCCCAAAACAGTATGGCCATGAATTTTCCGGCAGGTGGGGTGATTTTAAACTTCTTTGGTGGGTCTGTTCCTTCTTTATGCCTCTGCATGGACTCTTTCTTGATTTCAGTATCACAATGATGTACCATTGTTTCATCTCCAGTAGGGATTTGGTCGAAAATACAATGCGCATTTTCACCACAGAGGTCTAAAAACTCCTTGCCAGACTCAACTCGCACTTGTTTCTAAAGCACTCTGAGCATTCGCGGCACCCATCTTGCATTGACCTTTGACATATTCAGATGCTGATGAAGGATGTGGGTATCATACCCACGGATAGCTTAGTTCTTTCTGTTAATGTTTTCAGTCTTAGATGGGCATTGTCGTATACAAGTTTCTCACGTTTGACGTCTTCTCCAGTTCACGTCTTTACTTCACGGTGGAGCCGGCCAGTTCGTGCAACAGTTGTTAATGTTGTGGGCTCTAACTTCTTCCATAAAAAGACCACTTCTGAATAGTAGATAAAGTAGGAGAATCTTAGTAAATAGCCACCATTTCTTTGTGAATAACTTTTTGAATCTCAACATGCTTATTTTCCAAAATTGATTTTTTGAATAGTCACGGTGACAAGTAAATAAAATTTTATATTTATAACCTCAAAGAGCGTCTAGCAAATGGGATATTTAATTACCTTCATCATTAGTATATTATCCCGATACTGAAAATATATTGAAGGGCTCGTATGTTTATTTTAAAACGCTTGAGGAACGAATAGCTAGATTTGCCATACTGGCATATGTACAGCTGACCATCATCAAAACAATTTGATAAAAAAAAATGAACGAGTAGATTATTTGTGTTCTGTGAGTCTACGACTTGTATATTTTTCTGAGGTATGCTCTTACTGCGATGTCTTCAGAGCTGTTTTTTTTTTAATTAGATGACAAATGGCGGGATATGCGGACAACCCTGAGTCCCGCCTTCACTGGCTCCAAGATGCGACAAATGCTGCCGTTCATGACTGAAATCAGCAATAACATAGTAAATTATTTAAAAGGTAAGTGAATGAGATTTTTGAACAATTTGTATACGTAGCGGTAATAAATTAAACTGTCATATTTTTATACCAGTTATAACATGTATCATTATGTATTGTAAGTATAAATCATGCAGGATTATGGCATCTATTAAATTAATGCTATACATCGATACAGATAATAAAACGAGCTAGGAGAAAAAGAGGTTTTTAGGAAAAATATAAGAGTATTTTGTATTGTTGTTTTGTAAATATTTTAATATATTAAAAATAACACAAGTATGCCAAATTTTCTCAGCTGTTCAGAGTGTTAATTAACATTTATTCTATTAGTATCAATCAAGTCAAAGAAATTTCTTACTAATTTAATAGCTTTTAATTTTAATTAAATCGGCGAAGTTTCGAAAGCACAACGCAAATTATTTACATAACTCATTGCTGGCTCGTATTAAAATCTTACGTCATTGTTCTAGCTAACGTCAGATTTTATTTATTAACCTTCGTCTTATTAATGTGGAAGGAATTTACAAAATTTCGAAGTCTAGTCCAACCCAGTACGATTGGAATTCTCGATCTAGATAAATGTCGTCACAAAAAAGGATAATGTCCTCTTTACACACGTAAGAAGTTATTTCTTGGACGAGTATAGAAAAATTATCGTTTTTACACATTTTGACTGTTTAAAAACAAATTAAAATTTCGATCAAATAAAATTTGAATACAATTATTAAAAGATTCGACAAAGAAAGCACACAAAATTAACAATTACAGTTGAATAGGGTTTTTCGACAGGGAGGGATTGGAAGGGATAGTATTCACGCTTCCTCCCAAAACCACTCCCAATGAATAAAAACGCAGTTTCTGAGAAAACCAAAAAAAATCGTCCTTATTTCGAACGCTTTAGGATCGCTTTTCGCTTCGTGTGGTCTATGTTTAAACTAAGAGGCTCGGAGCGATCAAAGGGAGCTCCTTGCTAACCAAACCGTGTGTTATCACTGCCAGTTTTTTTAGAGAGAAAGTTATTGAGATACCTTGTGCCGCGACACGATTTTACGGAAACCCACGGTCATATGAGCGTGTCGGTTATGCGTAGCTAAAACAGTAAAAAATCCCAGTTCAAAGCAAAAATTCCCGCTCCAGAATTATAAAACACATACTTAAAATCGTAAGTACTATTTGGAAAAAAATTGTTTACTAAATACTTGCACATTACACCTTTTGAGTAAATAACTTTAGGGTACTATCAATAGATAAATCACCACGCAAAACTTGCTTATACCTTCTCGATTTCTTATTTGACAAGCCGTTTTACAGCGAAATCTCGTTTTTTCTTAACGTGATTTTTTACACTAATGCAAAGTTTTGTATGATTTAATGTTCTTAGAGAATTTTCGTGAAATTGCATTTCAGATCACATCAAAAAAAACATTGACGTGGCCGATCTGATGAGACGGTATACGAATGACGTCATCGCTTCCACCGCATTCGGTATCCAAGTAAATTCTGTGCAAGACAAGGACAATGATTTCTACAAGACGGGGCAAACTATGTTCAAGTTTTCAGCGCAGCAGAGGCTAAAATTCTTCTTAGTTAATATATTTCCGAGGCTTTCAAAGGTACTTCATTGATGATTTGAAATACATTTATGACACAAAATAAATATGCGCTCACGCCAACCTAGAGGGGTAGACAAATATTATGGATTTCCATTGTGCGACGTCCCGGCATACCTCTCTCGCTTCTTCTACATCCATAAATCTTTCACGTACAAGCTCGTCGGTTACGTGTACTCCTTCTGTCGCCCTTCTTTAGTACGTCACTAATCTGATCGATATAAGCTCTCCTTCAACGTCTCATGCTAACACTGCAACATACATTTATTTCGTTACTATCTCTTCATGCATCCTTTCAACATGCCCGAACCATCGAAGCATACTTTTCTCAATTCTAGTCACAACATCCTCTTTTAAGCTATTCTTATACATAATATTTAGTTTTTAAGAACAACAAATATGAAATACTTAAACGTATATATGTATATAAGTTTGTTAATTACGTTTAATATTTAGTTAATAAATAAACATAAAATCGGTCCTGTGGAAGAATATCACTTAATTCATTACACCGATAATTTCGTGAAAACATGTTTAAAATACGTTTCCAAGAATTCATATTTAAAAAAAAATCGATGTTGCTTTCGCCTCCACATGACTCACAAGTTTAGTTTTGGTACAATTATTGTAATTTGTATGAGGTAAAATGATTTATGTGTTTTAGTTACTGGGAATTCAAATATTCGAAGAGAAGTTCACAAAATTCTTCAATAATATAGTCACCACCACAATGGAGCACAGGGAGAAACATAACATCGAACGACCCGACATGATACAACTCCTTATGCAGGCTTATAAAGGTACAAACTACAGAACAAATAATTAATTAATTTAAAAGCAACATAAGAATATTAATACAGTGTTTTTTTAATTATTCGAATTTATGTCGGAGAACGTCGACGCAACTATCTTCGCTCTTCTCATTTAGTTGATGAATATAACGCTCAGCGATTAATTCAGTATTTAAAACGTGTGACTTCACGGCACGTCCGCTCGACTAACTGTCCCAATTCAAAGTATCCCCTCCCTCGTACTCCATTCCCAAACATCAGCAACTGTCAAAAACCATAGGGCCACACCGAATATCTATCGCTTGAAGTTGCCAGCATAAATATTGTGTAAGGAACAAAGTCTATGGTGTACGACCATCACAGTATTTATAGTTTCACCAAGTAAAATATTTTAACCTCCCAGCAGTTGAAATCCGTTGCCTCAGACGACAGACAGAGAGACCGTAGAATATTATTTATTTTGGTTATATTTCGGAGTGTGGTTATTTTAATACTGTTAACTAAATCACACATTTAGTTAACATCATAATATATAAAGATTATAACAAACATTTTTCAGGAAATTTAAAAACTGAGGAAGTAGATTGTAAAGATGAACAAGAAGCAGAAAAACGTATTCACCAAGGAGCTACTAAACGTAAGTTGTTACGACGCATCGTCATTTTTAATATAATTTGTTTATTACAAAGTTTAATCCGATGACAGTTGTGTAACACCTTCCATAGATATTAACAAAAGCATATTGTATGTGCCAAGTTAAACCGCAGTCATACAAATCATATGATCTTTTACAATACGAATACCAATACTGCCGTTGACCATTAGATTCGAGTGCCTATGTATTTTCTTACTTTTAAACAATTTCTTGTACATAGAGCACTAACGTCAGTAAGTTAAGCAGAGATCACAAACTTTAATTGATTATATTCCTTCTACAAAAACTCTTCGCTTTTCTAACATTAAAAATATATCTTCGCGTGCGAGAATTTTCAGTTATTCCTTTATTCTATTTACAGAATGGTCGCAAAGTGATCTGGCGAGCCAAGTGTTTATTTTCTTCATAGCAGGCTTCGATACATCCGCTACAGCCTTGACGATGTGTGTACATGAACTAGCGATCAATACAAGCATCCAGGAAAAGTTGTATGACGAAATCAAATCGTTCGCAGAAAGAAACAACCGGCTCACATACGAGAATATCAGTGACATGAAATACTTGGACTGTGTCATAAATGGTACGATTTTCTATTGTTTATTTCTTGCGATGACTTAGCCGAGATAGCTTTAGGCTTGGGTTAATCAAGTAGAAGAAGAGGAAGAAAATTTTGATTGAATAGTATTTGTTATGGGGAAATTTGATTGATGAAAGACTCGTATTTTATCTGATAAATAGAATTGGCTTATACAGGATGTTCTCTATTTCACCATAGGACGTTTAGACACGCGGCTGGTCTCCATCCTTTTATATTCGATATACCGCGCGTTCGAACGAAGCGATTCGAATATTCGTTAATCGTGCGTACGGCAGAGGATTGGAATAAGTTCCCAGTGTCAGAGTATCTATTAAATTAAGACCTTCAAGAAAATAATCGATAGGCTTTTACTATACTAGTGCGTACCATCTTTCGTCCATATCACCATTTTACATCAATTGGGATCGTGGACAAGCGCTAGTGATCCGCCCCGGTTTCGCCCGGGTAACTGTTTCTGTTTTATACACTAAGATATGCACTATATGCACGATCCCTATTTTTTGGAAAATATAATATAGCCTATGTCACCCGGGCATAGTGTAGCTTCCCAACAGTGAAAGAAATTTTCAAATCGGTTTAGTAGTTTCGGAGCATATTCAATGCAAGCGAACAAACAAATAATAAAATCTTTCCTCTTTATAATATTGCTATAGATATAATGGTTATAATTTTTTTGCGGTATCCTTCGGTCTACTGTTTATAACGACACAAGGGATGTAAAAGTTAAGATAAATGTTATTTGGTTTCTATCGTTACAGAGACATTACGGAGGTGGGCGCCAGCCTTGATTATGGACAGAGTTTGTACAAAGGCTTACGAGCTACCCCCACCACATGAAGGAGGGAAACCGTGCAAAGTAGGTTTTATGATTTATTTTTATGTTGAATTATTAAACTTGTGTACAAAGCTGGAGAGTTGGACTGGACTAAGCATAATGTGGTGTTATGTCTTTGTGTTTTTTTCTTCCGTTATTAATATCTTAATAGTTCATAGGCGATATGTAGTATTAAGTGACTAAAGATGATTTAATTTAATACTATTTTTTACTTTTTGCGACTTTGATACGTATCTATGAAATTTTCAGTTAAATCCCGGTGACGTAGTATATAACTTGGTGAACCCCATTCACCTGGATCCAAAGCATTATCCAGACCCAGAGTTGTTTGATCCTGATAGATTTTCCGAGGAAAGGAAACACGATATCAAACCGTTCACATTTATGCCATTTGGTATTGGACCACGCGTTTGTATTGGTGAGTGGATTTTTTCGTAGTTACAACTTTTTTTAACAAAGGATAGGAGGATGCTGATGTTTTAGCCATGTCATGATAATCATTGATCATTACAGTAGATTTTTTTGTTTCAGGATCCAGATTCGCTCTATTAGAGCTTAAGGTATTGGTATATAACCTCGTTCTAAACTTCAAAATATTAAAGTGTGAGAAGACAACAGATCCTATTAAGTTGGAGCCCAGTGACTTCAATATTACGTCCTCAGGAGGAACGTGGGTGCAACTGGATCGTAGATGTTGATTCAATCGATAAGTATTCCGAGAACAGAGAAGAGAACAACATTTAACACAAATTTTGTCCATCTCGCAGTTTAGTTCCTATGGTCTACCAGTTTCATCGAATAATCAAATACGCATCACATCACATCATTATACTTCATTTGAAGAACTGTATCGGTATCCTAGAGCGAGCTAATAAACATGTATTCATGCAATGTAAAGGTATATTTTTATAATTTTACTAGTTAAGTTTCTAAATAAAGATTTTCTAAATCTACATTGTTTCCTTCAACACGTAGAATTCTGCTTTGATTACCTAAATTTATTTAGAATTATAAGATTCAGTTAGGATCCAGAAGTGTAGGACCTCATGATGACTGCAGGAAATCGATGGATTCGGAAAGCGGAAGACCCCATACTGTGGAAGGCATTGGAAAAGGACTATGTTCGGCAATGGACTGATATAGGCTTAAGAAGATTATGATTTAGTTAGTAATAAAATAACTTTCTTGCAGAAAGTTGTTTAATAGAACGTAACAAAATATTTTAATATAGGATGAAAATTAGATAAAACGAAAAAAGGCGAATCAAAAAAATGTGCTGATTTGGCAAGGGAGTTTAAGCATTAAATCAGTTAGGTTGTTAGTACGTAATTTGCGAGTTATTTTAATGTTAATTCATTGGCTGGCAGCGGCGCGGCGACCGCAGGGTATAAATCCGCGCTGTCGACGCTTTGTTGCGGGACCCATTATAATCCTCGTTGCAACTACGAAATATTTTGGTTTGGTTATGAAGATAAATTTAGTTGAATACGTCAGATAGCAGAATGTAAACACTAATAACCGTTGAATCACATTCTTACCCTTTTTCCACGATACGTGGGATCGGCACAGTATGCCGTAGTCCATACCGTATATGTCACCTAACTACTTAACAGTTAAGTGTGATCGGACACGATTTTGAACGAACATCTTTTTGCAAACGAAAAGAAAAAAGAAAACAATAACCCTGATAGACGACAAACAAATGAAAAAAAAAACAGGTTCTGCAGAATACAGTATTTATGATATGAATGTATCTCAAAATTGTAAATGATAAATATTTAAAGACCGTTAGTGGAACAAGGAGCAGACAGACTGAGGCATTCACGTGGCTCATCTCAAGAAATACCGACATAAAGATTCTAAGTTTCGTTTTGCGTGAAATGTGTCTTTCCTTATGTCACTCCTCTCGTCTTTCTCACGTGGTAACATCAGGTAAACCTCTTGCTCGTTTTCTTTATTCTACCATAAAAAATATTTATTACTCTATCACCATCTCGTGTCGGATCATAAAATAAACTTCATTACGTGAAATAATATTTCCTTTATAAGCTATTTCCTCATATAACCGAACCAATACAATTTGCTCCGCGCTTCCGTCAGCCGAGAAGTTTCCGCTCGAAGCGGTAGCTAGAGGCGAGATAACGCCGCTGACCTCATAAAATTTTATTTTACAGTTTTACAAACTTGCTCAGACTTGCTTTCACGATGGGAGTACTTTGAAAAGTATATTTTTTAACTTACTCGCGTTCGCTAATGTAGTCGTGTGGGAGTAAAAGTGTCATAAGTTGAGCGCACTCGTAATTTTTTATATTATTTTAAAGCTAGGAAATTTGTTAAGTGGAAAACTTCTATGACGTAGATGTCAACTTGTGATTACAAAGTTATATTATATTAAATTATAATTCGCCTTTTGTAGTTTTTCTACAATAAAAAAAAAGATTCTGGATATAAATGGTAACCTATCGGGTGCGATTGTGAATCTAAACCATCCCGGGATCCACACAAACACATACAAAACAAATCTGAACGCTTCCGAATCCCCATAGTAAAGTAGAACTTTGCCTTTGCTCGTGTTTATTTTATTCGGTAACGGGTACTTTGCTAAACCAAGGCAGAGTCGTACTGTCACTAATGCTTAGCACAGCTATTCAACTCTGTTAAAAATCTGTTATAGACAAATCAGACACAAGGACCACTGAAGTCACATTGACTATAAGCACAAGATAAAACAAATTCAAACAACATATTTAAACAGTTTTTCTCTCATCATGCTATTAAGGCTGCTGTATAAAAGCTTTGTTTATTACGAGCAAAGTTTGAGGCGTGCAAGATCCGAAGATACTTTTTCTGAAATATTACGTAAGTCGAAATAAAAGTACCAGTAAAAACTTGCCGGTGTTCAATAAAATTTGAACATCTGTGTCCTAAATTGCAATAAACCACAGAAACAAACGCCTTCTCTTAATTCCTTAAGTTTTACTCATCTAATTTAA
>JWHW01001766.1:25512-36320 GCA_000931545.1 Papilio glaucus
TAAGACACCTCTCTTTTTATTTATTTATTTTATCATAGAAAGGCATACGATACGATCACGATGCATTAAAATGACAAAATGTTGAAAAATCAAATGACAAATTATGAAATTACTACTACCCGCAGCACTTTAGGGAAGTTAAAAAGGCAGAAATTCTAACATTAATTGGAACAAAATTAATTATCTGTTGAACTAACTTGAGAGTATTTATTAATCTACGGTAAAAAAAAAAACGGAGAAATATACCATCAATTTACTTCATAGCAATATATTATTAAATTATACGTTCTCGCAAATGTTTGACGCTCGCAAATGAACAAAGTCGTCGAGATGGGCCATAAATTGAGGCCGTTACGCGCGCTTTAATCTCCTAACGCGAAACGACACAAATTTATCGAGTCTCGCATTTTTACAGCCCGCAAGCGGTTTTTATGTGACGCTCGCCTTGTGTGCTAATGTGACGGAAATTAGCTTACAGTAGGGTTGTCGACGAGAAGTCTTAATTGTTTATTAACTATTATTTACAGTAGAATGAGGTAAATCACCCGATTGACATAAAAATTGTAGAAATCTGACAATATGGAGTATATTGTCAGATTTCTACAATTTTTGTGTTTTTCTAGGTCGTCAAATTTGATGAAAAATGGCTAACCCGATGTTACATGATCAGTACTACCGATGTACGGATGTACTTCACTATCACAAGAATTATAGACGTGCTACTAACCTTTATGTAGAATACAGGAAAAGATAAAAAAGTGATATAGAAGAGAACGGGAAGGAGATTGATACGTTCTTCAGAAATAACGTTATAATTAAAGTATAATTAGAAGTATTCTGCGTTTGGTCTGATAAGTGAGCCGCCGGAAGCCTATTACTTTTCCCTTCCCATCCATTTCTAATGAGGAAATGATGTGAAGGGGAAGGCTTCCCATCATGTCGCTATTTTGTGAGGTCAGCTGTTGTACCTTGCTTAACCTCTCCTGGTCCCAGTTTATAAAGCATATCCGGGTTGAAGAATTTATTTTTGTTTTATGTTTAACAGTGAAAGGGTGAGTAGACATCGAGGCGAAATATTGCCGATAAGTTAATCCCTTTTCTCATGAGAGACGTAAAATGCATTTCATTCATTAAATCATCAATTTCATCGCTGAATGAGAACACTTTTTTTCAATAGGAAATAATAAATTATTTTTTGTCTAAGAAAACATCATTTTCAACCCTGGGGCGTTTGACGCTCCTCTTTCACCAGCGACGTGCAGGTAGCAGCGAACTGGGGCTCAACTTAATTAAGCACTCCAACGTCTAGTGCGATGTGACGCCTGTCGCTTTGACGCAGATTTACTGCGTGAAGTACGTACTGAGCAATTGAAAATATACTTTCATTATAAAACCACTGGTAAAATCATTCAAATTACCTTATCATCATTGGTTTTATTATATAAACAGAAAAGGAATGCTCCGTTAAAGTCAAATATGAATAATTCTCCAATTAATCGCTTTTACCACAACACTTACCTTTTTGAACACAAACGGTTCATCACCGTAAACCGGATTGATGCCGTTGTTGGGCGCGACGCGGGTACGGAACTTCTTGCGCACGGTGTCGGCGGGCAGGCCGAACATGTCCGCCTCCACATAGGTGCCGCAGCGCTTGTCCGTCAGCAGCTGCCCCGACACCACAGTCACCGACAGCGAGCCCGCGATGATTCCGTCGACCGTGCTCTCCGCGAACGGGTCCAGACGACGGTCCTATCATGTCATGCACTTTATTAATGTCACTTTATTTTCTTGACTGTTATCTGTATTTCTTTCTCGTTTTCTGTACTTTTTTCATTCTATGTTTCTTTGTTTTGTTGTGTGTAATGAAACAAAGGGTTTGGAATTGTAACTAATCTTTACGCTGAGCTATTGAAGGGCGGTATTGACTCATGCGTAATTTAAACTGAATGGCAATTGTGACCACAAATAGTTTTAAAAAAAACCGTGGAATTTTAGGAGCAGAAATTTTCTGAAAAAGGAATGTGATAGTTTGAAAAGAGCTTTTCGCCTAGTTACTGACAATCAAGTAGCTTGTCTATCGTTTTCAGATGTGAGTAAATAAGCAATTTTAACATTTTGAGAAAGAATACAAATACATTGCACTGTTCGTACGCCCATCGCATGCAAAGTTACTGGTCTCACCTTCCGCCGCATGAATTCCGGCTTGAGCACGTAGCCGCAGCGACGGTTGTATTCGAAGGTGCCGAGGTTGAGCTGCATGGCCAGGTCCAGCGTCTGGTAGTTGAGCGCCACCAACTGGCAGCCGGCATTCCAGAACACCTGGCGAATTATATCATAGTCTCAAAATGTTTTTTTATTCAAAGATAAACTTCAAAATCATTCATATTTACATACTTGCTTTTTAACATAGTAGAAGTTAATGAATTTTAGTAATAACTAAAAATAATTGATCTTGGTCTATATAAAATCGCACCCATTACAATTATTACAAATATTATATCTGTTGTAAGTCACAATCACGAACTTTTTAAATTTATACAACGAATTTTTTTTTGTATTGAAGCATGAATCTTTTTTTCTCCTCGCCCTATTCCTACGTTATATGGGGTCAGCATAGTGCGACCGTAGTCCATGCTGATTACTGGCTACAGTTTTTTACAGCCGCCCGTCTGACGCCAACCCTCCTCGGATGTAAAGCATAATTCATTAAGCATTAAAATTCTTAGAGAATAAAGAATTTTAATGCAAAATGCAAAACATATCAACCAGTGAACATATGATCCAGGACCATTTTGGTTAAGAAACGTGTCAGGCAGTGAAGAGATTTATAATCTAGAGCATTTTGGTCAAGACTATTCTTTTGGCCAAGTTAATGTAGTCAGTCAGTGCACCTGCGGCATAAAGTTGGAGGAGTCGAAACGCGTGCCGGCGGGATACACTCGCGACAGCTGGTGCTTGTTGTAGTTCACGAACTCGATGGGCCGCTCCTTCAGCAACGTCGTCGCCTGCTTCTCGTCGAACGACGACATCTCGTAGAAACGGTTTTTCTCTGCGATCATATCGATTTCAAACTGATCACAGATAATTATAAATTAAAATATATTTAATTAACACGTTAGGTAAATGTTAATGTTACGAAAAAAAATGTTAGTAATATTATTTGCTTTGTCGGTTACATAAGCTTATTCCAACTTCTTAATTAAGTGGGGTTTTTTGTTTCTATAAAATTTTAATGAATTTATATTATGAGTTTTTAGGAGTTTATTTTCGCAATTTTCTAAGACAAGATACATGTAAGCATAACTAATCTAATATGTATAATAACAATAACCTGACATTTATATTACTGAACAAGACGAGCACAGCATTCGTCGAAATAATACAGCTACTATTATTCAACTTTAAAATAATCCTCTTTAAACTCCACAAAAACTGATACATCTTGTAACTTCTCTAGCACACAGCGGCTCTTGATCAGAATGGATGGAATCTATCTATAAAAACTAAAATTAATAATTTGAATTATTCGATTTACCAGTGCATACTAACTTTCAGCGTTCTCGAAGGAGCTAAAGTGTACGGGCTGCACGTAGTTGACGAGCGCGGAGATCTCCGCGGCGGCGTGCGTCTCTGGTTCCGCCCCCGGCGCGCCCGCACCGCCCTCGCCCTCGACTCCCGCCTCCGCCTCATCCTCGCCGGAGGACGACTCCGACTCTGAGGACTCGGACGACTCCTTAGAGCCTTGGCGGGCAAGCTGAAATAAAATACAATGTCACCGAAGATTTCTAGGATGTGGGTGACCAAGGAATAACAATAAAAGAACAATGGTCAAACTGCTGTGCAACCCTCCGATAACGCTCGAGGCTCGCTGGGGCCATGTGTGGTTGTTGGTTGTTAAATTTAAATACAAAGTCAATCACATGAAGATTAAAAGTGGCTGAATCAAAATACGACTTCTATAGATTTTTTGAGCCAAGTGCCAATACCAAGTGAGCCCATCCAATGTACCGCTAACTACCGCTCACATTAACATCATTAGTTACAACAACAACTACACATTAGCTACAAATACCATTACCCATTAGCTACAAATACGACAACCCATTAGCGACAACAGAAACAGTTGCAGACGCTTTGCAAGAATTCCATAGGAGAGGGGATGAGTTTGCATCCGCTTTCAGTTTTACAACTTATATTCTATATATTATCAAGCTACATCTGGGTAACTGACGACAGTTGATAACCAAATAATATTACATAAGACATCAATTTACCGGTCCGTGTACGATCTCCCCGTTGCCCTGCGGCTGCGCTTGGTCGCGCGCCTCCGGGTCGTCGGAGCCCACGGAGCCCTCCTTCTTGTGATGGTGGTGGTGCTTCTTCTTGTTCTTTATTATTATCTTGTGGCGAAGCAACGACGGAGGAGGTAGCTCCCCTCCTGATAACAAAGATATACATATAAAAACCTATTAAGTGATTTAATAAAAGCAACCGTTTATTAAACAGCTGCATCGGATTGAAAGATAAATTTTCATAGTCATTTTCGACTAAATTTCACTTAGTAAAGATTTTGCAACTAGTCAAAATCTCAAAACTTCATAGAAATTATTGCAACACAGCAACCCTAATCTCCAGGTTTCCGATCCTTTTCACTCTAGTGACCCTTATTAACATTAACATAAAAAGCGTGGAGCTAAATCGGTTAGCGCACAGACAATTTATTATCAACAAACAAGCAGTATCATTGTAATATATTCAATGAATAATAATTCAGCAAGCAATATCCGCTCGGGTTCCGTGAAGCGGGCGCGCAGGATGTTCCCGGATATAGAACATAAAACTGATTTTGGATCGAATATTCTCGATATAACGGACATGTTACAAATTGAATGGCATACTATATTTCGAATATAATATAACGAACATAATTTGAATGTTAAAAAAGAAATACTATCACACATTACATAGTCTAGGATATTTAATAAAAGAAATATGAAACGGGACTAATTATAAAATAATCAATAAAAGTAACACACTGACTTAAGATACTTATTACCGATCTTTTAAGCGAGTCTAAATTAGATTTAACGTTAAATTTAAGAGTTCAATATCAGTATATGATTCTTTAAACTTATATCGATTGAAAAAATGGTGGGGATAGAACGCGTTAGTCAGTTGAGTTAATGTTAATTTGATCGATGAGAGTAAATATCTTTCGAGTCAGTACAGGCGACAAATTATTCACGATCAAATAAAGTATCGACTAAGATGATGTTTATTTTACATGTCTATGTTAGCTGAGATATACTTTTACTTAAAACACGCTAACACGATGTTCAGATCATCTAGGATGTTATTACGTTAAAACTACTACAATTACGTTGCCACGTGACGGAAGTATAATGTTCGTGGCAATTATTCAAGTCCGAATAAAATCGTACGTCGGTTATAAAATGGTAATCGCTTATACATCACAAGGTTTATGTGACAGTGAGAATGTTAATAAAACTGCGAGAAATATTGCGAAGCGGCGATGATGCCTGTCGGGTTTAACAATCCGCCGGATAGCGATAAACTCGAGGCCCTGTTGTACCAACAAACACGCGCCCGATGTTGTGCGTGTATTGAAAATAAACCGAACAATTTTTGACAATAATAACGTTACACATTTTTAAATAGAAACGACTCAAAGTATGTAAGCCTATTTGAAAAAAGAAATATTTTTATAGTCAAACTAAGACAGAAATATTAACTTAGAAACATAGTTTACATGTTTCGTCAAAACACGCAAATCAGTTTATAACTACGCGGCGTTATTGTCAATCTTAAAATGAAAATTATTTTTAAATCTTAATCATAATTGTCAGTAGTCGTTAATAAGTACAAATTTTAAAATTACTATCCATCTTAAAGATTATCGTACAGTTGGAAGCTAATAAGTCTATTTAAACACAAAAGTTCATTTGTTTTTAAAGCTTTTACCCCAGCAAATTCACAAAAAACTTAATTGCTATGGCTGTAAGCTAACAGCTTAGATTCCAATGTGACTCTCCATCTAGAAGAGAACTAACCCGGTTCGAGTTGGTGCGAGTCGAGCGGCCTGTCCAGCAACATATCGCCGAAGATGTCCCTGCAGTAGTTGGCTATCTTGGCCTGCTGGCGGGGATTGCAGTGGTTCTCGAAGCTCAGTATAACAGGGTAGTCTGAGGTCTTGAAGGCGCTCTCTGCTATAGCTTCCAGCACTTCGCGCGCGCTGATCTCTGGCACGAAGGTATACCCGTGCACTATGATAGGCTCGTCGGTTCGCCCGTTCCAGAAATCAAGTTCTACGCACCTGTAGAAAAAGTCAAAATAACTTAAATGTAGCAGAGTCATTATTAGCAGCTGTTGCATCAATGAACGTGGACCGGCTCAGCGGGGGAAGTACCCGCGACCTCACAGAATATAGGCGTGAAGCAATTATAATTTCGTTTCTATTCATTTCTACGCATGAAGGAGGTCCCGCATGCCTCATATCTCCCGATTTTTTTTAAATTTAGAACTCTATTTTTTTTAATTTAGTTTACTCGTTTCCTACGAAGTTGTTTAGAACATTGCCAAGTTATTTTGATTAATGCTGATGTTGATGAGGTCACTTAGCATCAGGTTACGTGTGTTGCTTGTTTATGTCCCTTGAAGCATCAAAAGCCTAATGGGTACGGACTGCGAAACATGAAGTCAAGGGTTCGAATACGCCAATCGACTAGTGTCGTGAACCTAGGACATCCTCACCCAACATAAGCTTAGTTGGTCTGGTTAAAATGTTAGTAAATTATATCCATTCTCTAATATTTTATTTAAAATAAAAACATTAAATATTTAACCACAGGAGAAACCTATCCCAAGCCTTGTGAAAAATCATGTTTGCTGTACCACAAAGGGGTATGAGGTGCCTTTAATATTAAAACCGAATCAAATTTATTCCACAAATCGAGTTCTTATTATGCCTAACTGCTTCCGTTAATGAGAATAACCGACATTATATGAAAAAAGAAGTTCAGCCGGCAAGAGAGAACAAGTTCGAAACAAGAGAAGTTTTAATAAACGCTATTAACTCAACCTAACTCCGTCTTATACAATGCGTCATACGACAAAAGCGAAGCGAAAGTATAACTTCAATGCGCCCTCAGGGTAGAAATTCAACAAAAGACAAGAACTGACGAACAAATGTTGAAAAAGAACGTTATTACCCTGATAGCTAGTTATAAATATTAAACTGTAAATATGTTAAAACTTAAAACTGGTTCGAAAATCAACACATTCAAATAATTAAAATATGCGCTCACGTACTACCCAGAAGGGTAGGCAGAGATCATGTATTTCCATTTGACGCGACCCTAGCACACCTCTCTCGCTTTTTCTACATCCATACATCTACGAATACATGCTCGACGGTTACGGGTACTCCTTATATAGCCCTCGCCACTAATGTGATCGATATAACTTCTCCTGGGACGTCCCCTGCCAACATTGCCACTCACTTTTGCAATATAAATTTCATTCGTCCTTTCAACATACTCGAACCATCCAAGCATACCTTTCTCAGTTCCAGTCATTATACCTTATAACGCATTTTTATCCTAACAGTAAAGTGTACATTGTGTGTATAAATGTATATTGAATAATTATTGACCCATGTGAGTAGATACATCGATAGCACCTGACGAGCTGCATACTCGATCCCTCCTTTTAACAATTCCTCCTTAATAGGACCATAAAGCGTATTGGTTCGGAAAAACACTATTTCTATCGGTTCGCAAATGTATTTATTAAAATTTCCGAAACTTACAGAAGGTAAGGTATGTAGCCATAAAACAAGAATCAACGCAATACACAGCAGAGTCGTATAATCCAATGAATCATTAACATTAGGTAAAACTGTTAAAATAATGTTACAATAAAAATTAATGGCGAAATAAAACATAAATAATTGGAGTTATAAAAGATTAACTGTGAAGATACATTCGTTTAGAAACTCACACAGAGATATTACAAATATTTGAGAAGAAAGACTAAGTTGCGATTAAAGATAAGAATTTATAAATGTAGAAAAGCAGAGATAAAGCTTTGCCAAGTTTTCGCTAACGAATTCAGATGGTGCAATAAAAGGAATTGCTCGCATTAGCATGGACAAATTGCGTTGTTTGCGCACCAACCGAAAAGTATACATTTACCTTTTATAAGCTTCTTGTTAATTACTGAACACAAAGAATAAATAAATGACAACAAAATGGAATTCACTATTCTGTTATTATTCTAATAAAGTATCAAGGATGAATGCAGAGAGAATAACGAAACAAATTTATGTGGTATGGGACGCCATTCTAATAATATCTTCGCTACATAATAATCGACGAGCATGCGTATATGTATGAATGTAGAAGAAGCGAGAGAGGTGTGCCAGGATCGCGCCAAATGGAAATCCATGATCTCTGCCTACCCCTCTGGGTTACGGGCGTGAGCGCATATTTATAAAATCATGTGAGAGAGTGAAAGAGATGTGAGGGGCAATCCTTGCCAGATTCTGTTAAACAACCCTAGAAATAGTCTTACCATCACTTGCTAGTAAACTTGTGACACTAGAGAATGTAACCAATTACTAAGTAATCGTAAGAATAATGAATATGACCACCGACCGCCGTTGAAATCTTTCTTTATCTATAATTTACTAGCGAACAATGTAATTATACATGGTGTGATCGTTCAGTGTGCATAGGCGAGTATTCCGTAACTATTACAGATATAAAAAAAAACTTTAAACTGATATCGAAAGTACCTAATGAGTAAAATTACAATAATAACTTTTTTTTTTTAAAATAAAACGAGAAATATCCAAAATTTTTACATTAAACACTCCCATACATTTTATTTCTTAATAAGTACAAAATTTTGTATTCAAAGCAGATGTTCGAAGTGACATCCTCGTTGTGCAATACAATGACGAGCTCTATTTACAGTTTCTAAATGAACTTTCCTTAAAATTAATCAATATCATATCATACATAATTATAAAATGATAAGGGTAAAATGAGTAGGTACTATTTCACTTAAAATAAGGAAACCAAAACCTCATACTAAATGTATGGGATTGTTTAATGTAAAAATTTTGGATATTTCTCATTTTATTTTTAAAACGTTATTATTGTCATTTTACTTATTAGGTAAAGTACTTTCGATATCAGTTTAAAGTTTTTTGATATCTGTTTGTTGTTTTTATAAACAAACAGTGCGCTAGTCTACGCTAAAATGGCATAGCATTAAAATATTATCTCTGTTAGCACACGGTGGGCACACGTTCCTTATGCGCTCCAAATCTTCACGGTGCATGACGACGGCTCTACCTTTGAGACTGAAAGGCTAAGAATTTAAACCCGTCCCTGCTCACTCAATAGTAAATTAATTGCAATCTCAAACGTGGAGACGTGGGACGTGAACGTCTGCTATAGGATTAAGAAACGGGATAATACTACATTAGCTTCTCACAACGCCGATTTCAAATTGGTTTGCTGGGAATGTTTCACATATAAGTATTACATTCGACTGCGGTAGTCCGTATCCTTTGTACTTCTCGATATTTTCCTTTTGGCTCCATTCAGACATTTTTGTATGTTTATTATATAATATAAACATAGAAAATTGTTTGAAACATTTTATTTACAATCAAAACAACGTATAAAGAAATAGAAATCCTGCAGCAATATCTGTGCCGATCCCACATAATGTGGGAAAATAGCAGCAAAATGATGATAACTATGGAATCCTGCAGCAATAACATAATCTAATGTGATGGTCTACATAGATCCTGGCTCCACCACCTTGATCCTTGATCTGGACCATCTATTTTTTTCTTTTATGGTGGCAGGTAGCAAACGAGCAAGCGGATCACCAGATGTTAAGTGAGCACTACCCATAGACATCCGCAACAAGCAAATGTGTAGCAGATGCGTTGCCTACCTTTAATGGATAGACAGGAATAAGATCCTACTTGTGAGGAAACATTTAAATTACAATTTGATTATCATGAAATATTGTTCCTAACTAGTATAAAATTTTATATTTTTTCTACTATTAAATAGAAAAATTGTTTTTTTTTTTTAACTTTAGACTATAGATAGCAAATATATCAAATTAAAAATTTTATTAACACATTTGAGTCTGAGGCTAACAGGTTGTTCATATCTTGTATTTAAATTCAAAGAGTTAATCTTTGTTTCAGTTATTAAGGTAATTTATCGTGTAATGTGTCTTAAATTACTTCTATATTTAAAGTTGTCGAATCTTTGACACGGGCCTTGAACTTTGAAAGCCACAAAGTATTCGTACTTGGAAGATTCTTGAAAATTTTAACCGCATTTGACAGTGTAATTGGATACGATAGATCGAATTTCTCTGTTGTACTACATTGCTATCGTACTACCTAAACATAATGGACGAACATTTATATTAATTAAATAATCCGTTTTAAAAACTCAATGTTCGGTTCTTAGAAACAATAGTTCGGGTGCAATTTTTATTATAAACTATTATTTATTTGTCAGCCACATCGAAAGCCGGTAATGACAATTACGCAATTAATTTTACTTTTAGATACTACATATTAATTCTTAATGGTAATAATAAAATCTAACCCACGCCCAATTGCGGTTACACAATCATGGGGCGTGGCGTCGTTAAACATTGTATAACCAACAGACGACTCACCTGCAGCCGGCGAGCAGGCTTTGGCGGTATATCTCTACACTGGACTTGCCGGTGATCTGGTGACC